>PVJO010025740.1:0-22132 GCA_004026905.1 Hystrix cristata
ATGGTTTGCACACTCAACTAGGAGTAGGGGTTCTGGCACTTGGATCCAGGTTTCTGATGTAAAGTCTGAATTCTTTGCTTTTCATTGTCTTCCCTTCCAAGAAGCAAGGCCCTGAAACGTCTCTGTCTGTTCTCTTGATTCCATCTCTTCCGGCTATGGATCCTGGAGAATTAGTTATTGCCCTGTACCATTGTGTCCTGGTTTATTACTCCCTTCTCCTAGTACCGTCTATAACTTGCCTCCTGCTAGTTCACGTTGGTCTCCTTAGGGTGATACTCATTACTTCTCAGTGGTGTCATAGCAAGGATAAGGCGGCAACCTATACTAAATCAAGATTCTCCTGGTCCCCTTGGTAGGAGAGTCACTGGAATAATGAAACAAAACAAAACAGAACAAAAAACAGTGTCTTCCTGACTCAGATCCCCACACAGCTTATTCCTAGTCCTTCCTTTTATGTTCCTTGAGTCATACCTGCCACCTTCTGTGGCTGCTAGGAAGCCGCCATTATTCTCTCCCATTTAGCTGCAGGCCCAGTGGATGAAGTGGCTCCCAGTTCAGTGTTGACCTCTTCTTCTGCCTCCAACACTGGCTTCTTGGTTCCTGGCTCCCTGGACTCTGTCTGTCCCTCTTGGTTACAGGTGGCTTCTCTTTTGTTGTCCCAGAGACCCTGCTGAAGCGTGTGGGGGGGTGTTGCCTTCCTGCACACGAACTCATTTGTTCAACAGACATTTGCGTGCACCTTCTAGTGGCTGGAAATTCAGAGGGGACCTAGAGCATGTGCTTGTACATCATACAGATACTTTGCTCATGCCTCTCCTTGCTTATCTCTGAATTTCAGTTTCAGAATTGCACAGTGTTGTGTTCTTTGTTTGCTGAGGAATGTGCTGCTGATGCTTTTTCAGTTTGGCTGGCTCTTGACCATAAACCTGGCTCCTCAGGACCCATAATGAGTTCATGGGAGCCTGGAGCAAAGCATGACAGCCACGAGCTCTTCTGGATTAGATTTGCGTCCCTTCCGTTCCTGGTCACTGTCCTGAGACCAACAGGGGGTCTGGGCTTGATGGTCACTGATTAAGATTGGCATTTTAAGATTGAACAGTCAACGTCAGGAAAACACCTCAACTGTGTTCCTTGTAAACCATTGTAAATAAACTAAAAAAATCAACTCACTTTGATCAACCAAAACTGGTAAAACCAAACAACGCCACAAGAAATGAAAAAGAGAAGTGTCCAAATTCTTATTTGAGCTCTAATAGCTCTGTTTTGACCACTTTTTTCCTAGTTGATTCTCAGCTATTTCACTCATTGTCCCTTTGATTATTTAATCCCTTTGCCACCCCATTTAATAAATCCCCGGAGAACAAATCTTTTTTTAGAATGAGATTAGCCATGTGGGAGTGGCTGTGGAGGCGGCACCCAGCTTTCCTTCAGAAGCACCAGCTGTAAGGAGCAGAGCTGGCTGATGGTCTCCAGGTGCTGTACCTGTGAACCTCGGTGGTATTCTGCTGAGACCATGTTGTCCCCTGGCTGTGTCTGGCCAGCTGCTGGGAACTGTGAGGTACCAGGACTGGGCTGTTGTCTGCCTAGTGCAGGGCTTCTCTAATGGGCAGTCTGTGCTCCAGGCACCACATGGGCCTGGCCGTGCCATTCTGAGAGCCGCACCAGTCTCCTTTCTTTCTCTCTCCTTTCACAGGGTTGGGTCAGGATTATAGATTAGAGGGTTCCTCTGCCTGCTCCTGCTTCCTCTCCCTTTTATCTGTCACAGGCATGTCCCCACGAAAAAAGTAGCTTGTATTTCTAATTCTGTCCCAGCATCTGCTTCCCAGAGGACGTGAGCTGATTCATGTGCTCAGCAAGAAGCAAACCTAACTTTGTTCATACATCATACATAAATTTAAAGTGGCTTGAAGGGCTCAGAGTAGAGGCTCTACGAGGGATGGTGCTCTTGGTATTCCCTGTGGTGTCCAGCAAGAACCCAGCTCTTGGCTGCAGCTCAGGGAGCAAAGGGCACTAGGACTGTGCCAGCCTAAGTGCACGTGGTGTGAGCTCATAGTGCCCAAGGACAGAATTGAGAAGTGGGAAAGTCTCACTTTGGCCTCCGTTTCTATGCTGTTATCATCAAGGATGGTGTCTATGATTGGTACTGAAGTGGTTGCCTACACGCTGTTTAGGGGATCGCTGACCTCTGGGGGATCCTCAGCCTCAGTCTGCCGGTCTTGATGCCAGCTCGTGGGAGGCACTGACCCTTGTGACTGGAACCTGTTGATCTTTGTGTCCTGGGAGTGTGCACCCCACTCCCACCCCTTGATCCCCAAACTCTAGAAACATCCTTAGATCTGGTGCAGAGGGAGGCACTGACTAATGTCTGTCACAGTCTTGGGATATGATGTGACCTGAATGACAGTTATGGTGAACAGTAGGTGGGTGGGATGGGCACCTGGCTGAAATTGGCCATTGTGTAGTTCACAATATATTTATTTTATGGTTTCTTTAAATTCATTAATTTTTTAGAATTGTGTCATTTAATTTTCACATACGTGAGGGATTTTAGATAAAAGAGTCCTTTCTGTTTTTGATTTCTATTTTAAATTCATTGTGGCCAACAAGCATAGTTTGAATGATTTTAATCATTTTAAAATGAGTGTGTGGCCTGAGAGGTTGTGAAGTACCACAAAAAATCCCCACGTGGAAGAGAGGTCCTGAGTCTAGCAAGTGGGAACATTGGAGATCCAAGCTGCTAATTCAACAGCAGAGTTAGTGCTCCCTCTCAGCAGACCGCACAATTGACAGCACTTTGCTTGTTAAAGATGTTTGTGTCTGTGTTCATGGAGATACTACTGCTCTATAGTTATCTTTTCTTTTCTTCTTTCTTTCTTTCCTTCCTTCTTCTTTTTTCTTTTGTGGTACTGGGGATGAAGCCCAGGGCCTTGTGCATGCTGGACAAGCACTCTACCACTGAACTATATCCCTAGCCCTTTTAAAAATTCTGAGACAGGTTTTTGGTTAGTAATCCAGACTGGCCTTGAACTTGCAATACTCCTGCCTTAGCCTCCTGAGTAATTGGGATTACAGGTGTGTACCATCATGCCTAGTTTGGTCTGTGCCCCACCCCCTAACCCCCTCGTAATTTGTTTGTCTGGTTTTGGCATCAGGTCAGTGATTATCTCATAAAATGAGTTGGGAAGTATAACTTCCTTTTCTATTTTTCTGGATGAGTTTGTGTGGAAGTTACTAAATAGTAATGCTTTTCCTTTAATGTTTGTTAGAATTCAGCAGTGATGTCAACTGGGACAGAAGTTTTCTTTGTAGGAAGGTTTTTATTTATAAATTCAATTTCAGGTTATCTATTTTATCTTGAATAGGTTTTGGTAGCTTGTATATTTCATGACATTTGTCCATTCCATCTTGCTTGTACAAAACTTATTATCATAAATTATTCATACTATTCCTTCCCTTCTTTTAGGATCTGTAATCTGTTGGATCTGTAGTGATATATCCATTTTAATTGGTGTTTAAGCTCTTTTTAAAAATTTTATTTTGTTTTATGTCTGCTAAAGATTTGTCAGTTTTATTTATCTTCCAAAATAGCTAGCTTTTGGCCTCATTAACTTTGTTATTTTTCTGCTTTCTATTTCTATTATAATTTTAATTATTTGCTCCTTTTTGCATATTTAATTTGTTCTTCCTTTTTATTTCATGTGGAACTGGAGATCATTGGCTTGAGAACTTTCTACTATTCTACTATAAACATTTAATTCTATATCTCTTTCTTTTAACTGTTATGTTAGCTACATCCCACATGTTTTGAGTTGTTGTATTTTAATTTTTATATAGTTCAAAATAGCTTTATTTTATGGTTTCTTTCTTTTATGGTTATTTTATTTTATTTTATTTTTGGTGCTGGGGATCGAACTCTCTTAAACTGCTTCTTCCTACAGTCTTTTTGTCTTAGCGATGTAGTTTACTCTGTAACTCATTATATTGGTCTGTTTGGGCTGCTATAACAAGATACTATAGACTAAGCTATAGCTGATAAATAGCAAGACTATAGCTGATAAATAACAAGATTTATTTCTCATGGTTCTGAGGTCTGGAAAATCCAAGATAAAGGCACCAGGAGATTGAGTGTTTGGTGAGGACTTGATTCCTTTTCCAGATGGATGTTGCCAGACATGGCAGAACAGGCATACAAACTTTCCTGGCTCTTTTTTATAAAAAAGGAGCACTAATGCCATTTATGAAGGTTCTGCCCCCACGACCTACTTACCCCCCAGAGGGCTCCACCACCTAACACCATTGCCTTTGGAATTAAGATTTCAACATAGGAATTTGGGAGGAGACAAACGTTCAGACCATAGCACTCATTCACATAGAGGCACAACAACTTCTACAGTCGTCTTCACTACCTCTTCTTCTTCCAACATCTAATACATTAATAACTCCTGCATGCTCTGTTTCAAAAATACATTCCAGAGCACCCGGCCTTTAACCACCTTCATTGCTACCACCTTAGTCTCTGTCACAGTCATTTCTCACCTAGACTATTAGGATAGTCTGCTATGTGATCTTTCTGTGTTCATTCTTGCCTGTTCTCATTTTAAACTATTGTTATGGCTTATTTCCGCATGTCGCCCCACAGCCTTATGCATTCATAGGTGGGATGTTCAGGAGTGACTGGATCATGGGTATGATACTGGATTAGCCCATTGATTGGTTTCACATAGCTCTAGGTATGAATCATGGATTTATTGAAGAGAAAGGATACACCCTGGGTGTGGATCACACAAACCAATACATTTGTAGACTGGATGGAACAAAAAGTGGAAGATGGAAGTCTTGCTGCTTTTTTTCCTGCCCTGACATGGAATGTTTCTCCCCTGCCGTATCCCTCTGTCGTGCCACCCTGGGTTGGAAGCCAGCTGACTATGGACTGAAACCTCTACAAACTGTGAGCTAAAATAAACCTTTCCTCCTTTAACTTGTGGGTGTCAGGTATTTTGTCCAGTAATGAGAAAATAACGAAGACACCTCTTCTCTCCACAGCAGCTAGAGTCCTCCTCAAATATTCAATCACATCATTTCACTTTCCTGTTCAAAATCCTCCAATGGCTTCATATCACATTTAGAATAAAATCCAAGTATCTTATAACCTAGATCATTCCCTGCTTAGCTCTGTGAGTTAATCTCCTAGTATTTTTCCACACAATCTGTCTGCTCTAGTCAGACCCAGCTTCTCTCTGAATCTTGAATGCAACTGAAATTTCTTTACCGTGCAGGGCATTTGCACATCTTGCCCTCTTTGCTTTTTGTGCTCATCTACTTAAACTTTTAAGTAAAATTGCTCTTTCTTATTACTCAGGGTTCACCTAAAATACTATCTTTTTAGAGAAATTGTCTCTGACCATCTAATACAAAGAAGCTTCTCACCCACGTTGCTTTCATATCCCATTACTCCCTCTTATTTTCTTTTTAATCCATGCCATTGATTGTAAAAGTGGCACAATTTTCTGTCATTCCTTTTATCTATGCCTCTTTGCAGCATTGATGGGAGTTTGCAACATTTTCCATCAAGAAGTAGAATCTAGTTCCTCATTATTCAATACGGATTATACTTATGACTTATTTTGACCAATGGATTATTTTGAAGGTGAAGGTGTGTCAACTATAAAACCTGCAGTCTTCCACTCTCACTCTTGGAGCCCTGTCGCTGCTGTATGAAGAATCCTAGTTAGCTTGATGGAGGGTGACTGAGACACTCTGGCCAGTAGCCAAGCTTGCCCGGAAACAGAGCCACCTGGCTGACCCAGAGTCAGCTGCTGACAAATGAAGCAGCTCAGATAAGATCAGGAGAGCTATGGAGCCCATCTGTGGACTTGTGAGCAAGAACAAACGGTCATTAAAAAAACCATAAGGTATTAGCGTGGTCAGCAATGTGACCCATATCACTCCATAAAATCATCTTATGTCTGTGCTGATTTCTTATAGTGTCTCCCCCACCCATGAACATATAGATTTCTCAAGGGTAGGGAATTTTGCTCATCATTGTACTGTAGTGAGTGAAGCATTGGGTCCAAATGATACGAAGGTTTTTTTTTTTTTTTTTTGTTTTTTTTTGGTGCTGGGAATCGAACTCAGGGCCTTGTGATACGAAGGTATTTTGAGAAAGACCAAAATACTGGCATTTTATTGAAAGGATATGATACAGCTACCAAGATTTTCTATTCTTTGTCTTAAATTCTCCCTAAGAGAATCACAGGGTAAAGGGTAGAGGAAGTTTTATTTTTCCAGGGGAATGACAGTTGAAATTAAACTAAACTAAACTAAACTAAACCAGATCAAACCAAACCAAACTGAACCAAACCAAACCAAACCAAACTAAACCAAACCAAACTTTCCTAGGGGAGGGGGCACCAACAAGGGATCGGGCCCTCTTTTTGAAGGGGAGCAGAGGAAATCCCACCTTAATAAAGGAGGACGTGAAGACCTGGAACCTCCTCCCCTCTTCCCTTCTCTTTTCCTTCCCCTTCCTCAATGCTGCTACCATATCTACCTCTCGTTTGCCTTAAAGTGACTCCCATCTTCATTCTGAGGAGACTCTGTCAGGGTCCTTAGAACCCAAATGACCTTTGGGTTTTAATGACTTACTACAATTTGACTTAGTCATTTGATTTAGTACAAATGACTGATAACACTAAACTAAGTAACCAGATGAGAAAACAGTAACCAACCAACCTACTGTGTAGGTCATGGGATTTTAGCAACAGCAGGAGAGAATATGGACAGATGGATTTCTAAAGGAGTTCTCCTTGAGCCAGTTAGAAATTTTGCCATGGCTTAAAACTTTCTGGGTATCTTTCAAGATGTAAACATTCAGAGCTCAAATTTTAGCAAATATTGACAGAGATATGCCAACAAAAATATCCATTTTGATACTTTTTTTTTTCTTTTCTTTTTTTTAAAATTTTTATTTTTACCAAGAACATGTATTGGTACATTGTATACATAATGATCATAATCAACATGGTTATTTTGTACCTGTACATGGTACATCTTGGTCATTTTGATACTTTAAACTGACCTGTGATATTGGTGTGCTTGAACACCTGTATTGCAGTCACCATCATGGCCCCAGCTTCCAGGACGTTTTCTTGAAGATTCTTAAGCCATGAATGAAGAGGTGAATGAACAACCCCTCTCCAGGATTTGGCTGTGGTTCCAGCCCCAGGGTGGCAGCTGCCCTCAAACACACACAAACACAGACACCTGCCATTTAGACACGTCATCTCCCCAAACAACAACTGCCCAGTTCCAGTTCTGATAGGTGAGCAGGGGGACACTGGGTGCCCCCCAAAGGCCTTGCATCCCAGGGCCAAGGTGGCAGCCTGGAGGACCTGGTTATGTAAGTCTCCCCCATGTCCCTCTGGCCTAAAGGGGCTGAGTCTTCTGGGAGAGGATGCTGTAATAGCAGCAGGGGTGGGGCTGGGGAGGAGAAGAGCAGTAATAAGCAACAATAGACACTTCCTTGGTGCTTACTGTATAAGGGACTCTGCTAAGCCCTTGTCATGTACGATTTTCTTTTAATCTTTATAGCAACCCTATTTGTGGATGAGGCAGGCTGAGGTTAAATCATTTGCCCGTGATCACACAACTGGGAAGTAGCAGAGGCTTGGATTTGAACCCAAGTCTTTGTGTGCCACCCTTCCTGAAGGCTGTGCTGGGCGAGTGCCTCCCTAGTCTTTCTGTTTGGAGCTGCCTCTCCCTTCAGCCGTCCCCATAAGGGGCCAGACCTCCCCTCTGAGCCGGCACCTTACCCTCTCTGTCTCCTGCTCCTCTCCCTGACTCAGTGCTTTTCTGCTTGCCGCCTAGGCCCTTTCCAGCTGGCTCTGAATTTGGGCAGCCTGATAGGCTCATTGGAGAAGGTCTCCCTACCTCCCGCCAGTCAGTGGAGATCCCTTATACACCCTGTCTCCCATCCTCTCAGACAGGCCCACCTCCGCCCAAAGAACAGATGTGTCCTCCACTGCACCCAGACTCAAACTGTGGATATACCACATGCCAGAGACCCACCCTGTACACAGGTGAGCTGCTGGTTTCCACACACAGGCGGTACACACTGACACACCGGTAAGCAGACACCGAAGCACCATGTGCCGGGGAACTACACATCATACACGTGTGAGCCACCCACACTCACATGCATGTAACTCTGCATACATGCAGTATATGCTCCTTGTGCATGTAAACAGGTATCATACCCACAGGCAAGCCCTACATCACACACATAAAGTGACAGTGCAACCCACACCACACCCAGGATGCACCTGCATACACACAGGCCCGTCCATGTCACACCCACTCCTAGCGCTGCACCCCCTGCCCTCCTCCGCCCCGCCCCAACCTGCTCCTTCACACTGCGGTGGATGGTCACTGGATGTGCTGGGTAGTTAAGGCAGGGCAATGTGTTCCTCTGACAAACAATGAACTTCAGCAAGCTCCCAGGTGTGCATGGAAGAACAGGGAGAAGGGGGCCTGGGTTCAACAGGCACTAGATCAGTTGCAGGTATACAAAGCTCCCGATCCTGTCAGAAGTCCCCAGTGTGGTGTTTTGGGAGTGAGATCTTGGTGATCAGTCTAAAATGCCATGGGAGGAAGGGCTGCTGAGGCAAGGGACCCCTGAGGAATGGAGCAAATGGGTGACTGGAACCAGTGTATGGCTAAGTGGAGAGAATATGAATGGATCTTACAGATTGCTGAATAAGATAAAGCATAAGCAGAACATTCCCAAAGATGAATAACCTGTGTCTGCCCTCAGGTGATGGTTCACAGGGGGTGTGTGTGGTGTTCCATTGGAATGAATCTGGGGCCGGGGGGAGCGTGCAGACTCAGAACAGTGTCCAGAAACACTGCCTAGATTTTGAAAAATGGTTCTCGTGCTGCCTACGAGCCTAAGTGGAAGTTTGGTCATGTCTGAGCCTAGCAGGCCATGTCTCCAGGCATCCACCATCCATGTGAGTAGGCTGGCAGGGCCTGAGTTTGCATGTGGACGGTTTGCATCTAGAAGCAGAGGCAGCGAAGAAGAAGGAGCTGGAGCAGGACCTTGGAGACCAAGCCCGGAGAACTGGCCTCGGAGCCCTAGGGCTTCAGCTACGTTTTCTAGTGACCCTGAGACTGACAGCACAGACAACCCAGCTTTGGAGCACAGGGGGCTGGTGATGCAGAAGCCTCTTTCCTACTCTGCTGGGAGCACAGTGAGGCTTTGGGCTGGAGGGGGCTCCAGGAGTGTGGTGTGTAGATTCCTCGACCACCTCCTTCCACCTAGGGAGGATGCTCTTCCTGAGAGGTGGAGCAGTGGGGACTGTGGTGAGGGGTCACGCCAGAGACCTCTGAAAGGGACAGGGGCAGAAACTACAGCATGTCTTTGAATCAAAGAAAGGGGTCACTTTGAGGGAGGTGCAGTTTGCAGTAGGCAGGTCAGGGGTGGGAAGGGAGCAAGAGAAATTTGAGTAATGTAACCTTAGGTAAGGATGTAGTTCTGGAGACATTCAGACTGTTTTGTCACTTCAAACCGAATTGATCCCTAAACAATAGCAGCAGGTGACCCAACATCTCTCCCTGGGTGGACCCTCCCTATGGCTTCCCCCAGGGTCTGTGCCATTTGCTCACCCTGCGGCTCGGGGTAGTGTGAAGCTGTGCAGGGTTCTGGGCCCCCTGGGGCTGAGCGCTGTGGGTGGGACGTGGCACCACCGTGGTCGTCTCAAAGCAGCTCTGTTCCCACGACAGGCTTGTGGGAGTCTCCCCAGAGAGGTACGGGCTACTTGGTTGGATAAAACAGTTCGATTAGCAAAAGATGGAGCTGGAGGATCTATTTTTAGGCAGAAAAAAACTGTGAGCAAAGCCAGGGAGGTAGAGTGGTGCTGGTCTTAACTAGAGTGAGAAGTTGGCTGAGGCCAGTAGGATGGTCAATTTGACCAGACCATGGGAATGCTCAGACATTTGGCCAAATGTTATTCTGTTAATTTGAATCAGTAGACTGAGTAAAGCAGACTGCCCTCTCCAATGTGGGTAAGCCTCATCCAACCCACTGAAGGGTAGCCTGAGTGGAATAAAGGCTGAGGGCATAAGACTGAATTCTTTCTCTCTGCCTATCTGTAAGCTGGGACATTGGTCTTCTCTTGCCTTTGGATTTGGACTGAATCTTATACCCTCAACTGTCCTGCAGATTTTGGGATAGAACCAGAACCAATAAGGATTATATATAAGTATATATATATATTCATATATATCTATTTATACTTATATATATTCACATATATTTATATATACTTATATATGTTCATATATTTATGTATATGAATATACATACTCCCCCCCACCACATTTTTTAAAACTAATATAGCTGGAGCAGCGATTCTCAGCTGTGAATTCACATTAACATTACCTGGCAGAGGGTGGGGTGGGGGTGGGGAGCAGGTTCGAAAAGCATAACTCCCTGGTCTCATCCCCTGATCTCTTTGGTCTAGGTGGGGCCTGGGCACTTCTGTTTGTTGAAAGTTCCCCACGGACTCCATTGTGCAGCCGGGGTAGAGATGCTCTGAGCTGAGGCTTGGGACAAGTGAAGGACAGGAATGAAACTGTTGTGAATTCAAGGCACCTGTGTGTTGCAGGCATTTGCATAAGCTTGCTTGTGCAGTAGTGTACAGGACAACCTCATGTGACAGTAGTGATGATTCTGTTTCTCAGGTAAGGCGAATAGGTGCTCAGGGAGTAAGTGGATGGCCCAAGGTCTTGAGGCTGGTAAGCAGCAGTGCTAAGATTCACACCTAGGTCTATCTGATCCTAAAATCTGGAAGATGAGCTTGAATAGGTTGGACTTGGAAGTATCATTTGCATTTTATTCTAGGAGACTTGGAGACCGGTGGACCAGGTAAGCCCCACTCTGAACTTCTCATTAATTACCACGGATCCTCCAGGTTGGCAAGCCTACAGGATTTAGAGGACCCATGCAATGTCTTGTATTAGCAGAATATTAGCCTTAGACTTGACCCCAGAAATCAGATCCCTTCCTCAATCCTCTACCTTTCTTCAGGGTAGGTAGTCTCATTCACCAGAGGCATCTCCTTCATTTCCTTAGTCCCTTGACAGCAATGTTTGACACACAAGAGGCAGTCAATTAGTGTTTATAGAATTGAAGCAATTGGTTTTAGAGGTCACAGAACTGATGCAACAACGCTCAGGGAAATTTAATGTCTTTCTGAGGTCACAGCGTTAGCAGGACTTGGACTAGATCCAAGATAGACTACAATCCCTTCTTCTGACTGTAGCCAAGTGTCCTTTCTATGCTGTTGTTTCTCAGGGTTGTTCTTTTCAGAATCATAGGCAATTGGGGTTGAGGTTATATGGCATTTACAAACAGTCTTCATCTTCTGTATTCTCTTCAGTGCAGTAGCAGTAGCTTACTGCAGTGTCTTGTGGAGAAAGATTCTTTTTTTTTTTTTTTTTTTTTTTACCAAGAACATGTATTGGTACATTGCATACATAATGATCATAATCAACATGGTTATTTTGTACCTGTACATGATACATCTTGGTTTTCCCCCCTCTTCCCCCCTTGAAAGATTCTGAGTCTTGTGAGAAAAGGGTAAAATAATAGATTAGTGATGACTTCCATGGGTGGGGGAATAGGTAGTAGTAGTGGGCATGCCAGCTACCTCTGTTTCCTGATTTCTTCCAAATCCTTTATTTTATGGTTCAGAAAACTGAGGTCCTTTTTGCTTTCCATAATATTTGAAACAAATGAAGGGGGACATTTCCAGAAAGTCTCGCTTTTCTAAGATCTCTGAAGGAAAGCCAATATTGGAGTTTTGGCAGAGATTCTGGACTTGGAATTGGGCGAAGAGATTGGTGTGCTTGCTTTTAATGATGGTGTGACCTTGAGCATGTCTCTTCTCTCTGAGATTTAATTTCTTCATGTGTAAAATGGAGATATAATCACTGTGTGTCTTATGGGTGCTATGAAGAGTGTATTAAGAATTGTGTGAAAAAGTATTCCATCAACTGTGAAGCACTATGGAACTCATTCCTTTGCAGACTGCATTGTTGGTCCTGATTCTTCACCTTTCTTGTATCTATGCTTTTTTCATATGATTTTGCAATTCTTTCTATCTTCCTATTAAGGCAAGGTTTGTTTCCCTGGCCTTTAGTTTTATGCTCAGCCGTATGACTTGCTTTGGCCAGTAGAAAGGGGCAGAAACCATAAGGTACTAGCTTAAAGTAGGCCGCAAGAGACATTGTATTCTTCCGCTTGTTCTATGCTTCTGTCACTGCCATGAGAAGAACATGCCCCAGTCAGCCCACTAGTCCAAGGAGAATGAGAAAAATGTGGAGCAGACTCAGCCAGACCTGCAATTTGTAGTTGCCCAGCTGAGTCCAGCCTGTGTCAGATGACCCCAGCCAACCCCAGCTGACCCCATCTGACCTGAAGATGCCTGAATGAAATGAATGCTTTTTATGATACATGTTTGTTATGGTTTAGATCTAAAATGCCTTCCCCAAATCTCATGTGTTCAGGGGTGGGCTTTTGGAAAGCATTTGGATCATGAGGGTACTATGATCCAGTTCATAGTTGAATATGTTATTTGGAGGTTGTATGTAGTTGGAGAAGGTAGGTAAATGGGAATGTGCCTTTGGAAGTGTATCTCAGTCTGGTTCTTTCCCCTCTCTCTGCTTCCTGCCTGCCATGGGTTGAGCAACTGTCCTCTGCCATGTCCTTCTACCATCCATTTCTGCCTTGAAACCAGCCAGCCATGTACTGAAACCTCTGAAACCATGAGCCAAAGTAAACCTCTCTTTATTTTATTTTATTTTATTTTTGGTGCCAGGGATCGAACTCAGGGCCTTGTGCTTGCTAGGCAAGCACTCTAACCACTGAGCTAATTCCCCAGCCATAACCTTGCCTTTAATTCACAGATATGAGGTATTTTTTCCCAGCAATAGGAAAGCTAACTAACACAGTAACTGAAGTTGTTTGTTAAACAGAAATAGCTGAGTGAGGCACTTCTGAAAGGCCATTTCTGTTTCCTATGGATTGGACAGGTATCCCCCAAAGGTCCATGTGTTAAAGGCATGGTGCAGCATAACTGTATTGGTAGGTAGTGGAAGCTTTAGGAGGTGGGGCCCAGTGGGAAGTCTTTCAGTCACTGGACCCACATCCCTGAAGGGGATTGTGGGAGCTCTACCTGTCCTCTTGCTCTTTGCTTCCTGGATGGTGATGTAAATGATTTTGCTCTGCCATCTACTCCTGCCATGATGTACTGCCCATGCAAGGGGCCCAAGCAAGGGAACCACTTGATTTTGGACTGGAGCCTCCCAAATTACGACACCAAATAACATTTTTCTCTTCGTAAGTTAATTGCCTCAGGTACTCTGTTACAATGATGGAAAGCTAATACACTGGTAAAAAGCACTAGAATGTTTTTTCTCTCCTCTGGGGTTGCACTTTCATTGTGGAGTGAGTAAAGAACAGAATGCCACAGGGGAAGAAGTTGCAGATTGGCCTCTCTTCTCTCTTCCACTCTGGAAGGAGTCTTGGAGCTCCTGGAGGCTACTAATGTTATGGTACCCAGAAGCTTGTGTGAAAGCATTTTCCACAAACATGTCTCTGTGCAGTCCACGGGCTCAACACAGAACATCAGCTGCATTGGTTCTGTTTCAAAAGACTTACAAACCAAAACTTCCTTACACCTACACCCCCTTTTGGGGTCCTCATTGCCTATTCCTTCTCTACTCCTTCTCTGCATCCTCCTTCTTTGGCCTGAACTTTTACTTAGCACAGGAGTGGAGGGTGGATGGGAACAGCAGCTGCCTTAATTAGCTGTGGAGGGAAGGAGCCTTTCTTCAGCCAGGGAGCTGGGCGGGTCTGTGGTGGGCAACTCAAGGGCAAAGAGGACCTGAAAGAGTCCAGTAGAATATGCAAAACCATGCATAAAATAGGCAAAGGCTCAACTTTCTAAGTCCTTTGCTCTGAAGTTCAAGCAGAAAATGTGAGAATTGATATGCTAAATGGATGCAAAGAAAGAAATTCTTCCAGCTGGTCCCCTGGTCTGGGAACTTTTCCCCCAGATGAAGAAAAGGAAGATGATGCACACTTTAAAGCAATTTTAACTGGCATTTCTCAGAGGCAAAGGCTGTTTGACCTTGAGATGGTATTTGAGAGAAAGAAACTAGGGCTAGAGTAGAGTAGGGACCTGCCTAAGATAGCATGGTGATTTGGGGGCAGAACAGGGGCTGGGACCTAGGTGTCCTAGGTCTACTTGGGCTCCTCCTTTAATGAGCACATTTTCAGGACAAACCTGGTCCCAGACCACGGCAGGGGTTACCACCCTATATCCTATGTGGATTTAGTAGTTGTTACCCGTCTTCTTGCTGGAAAGACCCCTTCTTCAGGTACGTAATGTTTCTCATGTCGTAGCCCTGCTCTCCTTGTGTCCAAGGGTCACTCCTGGTTGCTAAGAGAGCTGTGCCTCTGTTGCCCCAGATGCAGACTACCTTGCTTATGGCTGATGTCTGTATTGCTGGTCCCTGGACTGCTGCAGCAGCTGACTCTGTTGATAAAGTGCAAAGGCTTGTGGTGTTGCTCTTGCGGGCCCACCTGGCTTGATCAGGATGTCTGCTCCTCTCCAGCCCTTCCATGCTGCAGAGTCTGGGGTCAAAGAAATCCTCATGCTTCTGCAGAGAGAAAGGAGTGCTTGCCATCTTGACCTCAATCTCCTGGACTGATAACTTTGTAGGATGATCAGCTGTCATAATATTCACTCCCTTCCATGCAAAATCTGTTCCTATCCTCGGTATTTCTTTCATAGTGTTAGAAAGGTAATCACAAAGTAGTCCCTGATTGGTGTATTTATGAGGGGTTTTCAGTTAGTTTTATCTGTAGCAATTTTATTAGACTTAGCAATAAATGGGAAATTGAGGCCCAGAGTATGTACATGTCCAGCCCAAAAATCACACTGATGGCCATTGTTCAAGTGGAGGTGTTATGGGCTGAAAGTTTTGGTCACCCAGCCGCCAGTTCAAAAATTCATACACAGACGCTCTGATCACCAATGGAGTGGTATGAGGAGGAGGAACCTTTGGGCAATAATCAGGCTTAGATGAGGTTGTGCAGATGGTTCTCTCGTTATGGGATTAGTGCCTTAGAAGAAGAAGAAGAAGAGCCAAGTGTTTGTTCTTCCTCTCTTTATAAACACACACAGCCAGCACCTTGATCTTGCACTGCTCAGCCTCCGGAGCTGTGAGAAATAATGCCTGTTGTTTAGAGACCTGCTTTATGGGATCCCAAACTAAGGTGGAAGGTGAGTATCCAGGCCTGCTGACTCAGCCCGGGTCTCCTCTCCCAAGTGTCTTTCGACAGGGTGGACAGTGCACTATCACTGTGAGGGGTCAGAGGTGGGAACAGAACCATTCTGATGTCTTAAGGCTTTGCCTAACCAACATTTTGGGTTTTGGGGCACAGGAAGATGGGGAGGATGGAGTAGGGTTGGCTGAGATCGAATAGCTTCAGTGACACAAAGTTGGAAAAATGTTCCCTCTAAGAACACTGGTGGCGAGAAAGCAGGAACAGATATCTTGCTGTCCAACAACTGAGGTAATTAATATTCCATTAACGAGGCCATTACAACTCCTGAATAGATGTATACCTCATCTTAAGGTGCGAAGCCTACTTCTGAGTGAGGTGTAACAGCTGAATAAGCATACCTGCTGATTTATGTCCATAAAACTTAATTTATTAGCAATGTCTTAATTGTGGTGGTGCATACAGTCCCTGAGCCATTAGCAAACTCCTTTAAAAGCCCCTGACAAGAATAATATGCTCTAGAAATGGGATGCACTTTTCTGCTTCTCAGGCTATAGACTTGCTAATAAGGCTGGCTGGTCTTCTAATAGTGGCCGAACGGGCTGAAGGGTGCCCTGGTAGAGTTGATGCAGGGCGGCCTCATCTGTGTGCTGGGTATTTGGGTGTGTGGTGGTATCTGGGTGTGTGGAGATACTGGGAGAAGCTAGGAGAGTGGTTGAGGCTCTCTGAGACATTGCGAGTGTAGCACAGAGGTGGAGTGTGAGGAACAATGAGCTGCTCAAGTTTGGCTGGGTAGTAATTCCAGTTTCACATATTGCCCTCTTGTTCCCTCCCTCTCTCTCTCCTTCCTTTATTCCCTTATCGTCCCTCCTTTCCTGCTTCCCTTTCTCTCTGCTTCCCTTCCTGTCATCTTTTCTTTTTTCCTTCTTTAATCTTTCCTTTTAGCACTGCCGAAAGCTCTGCCCCGTATTTGGCACACATTGTATATTAGTATTTGGGTGTCTCTGTCTATGTCAAGAGGTGGGCCATGGTCTCCTTCATACACAGAATCAGATGTGCTGCCCCCTGGAATGCCCAGACTCAGAAGAACCAGGGCCCGGTAGAGCCAACAACCCATCGGCTTTGAAGATTTTGCACATTACAATATCCATGTAGATGAATTTAAGTTGTAAAACAAAATCTCTCTCTTCTGGTAACTCTAATAGCCAAAGAATTGCATCCCATTCTTTGGCTGCAGCTCCCCACTGGGGAGCCTCATAAGTTAGGGAAAGCAATTCCAGTGGCTATTGCCAAAGTCCAGCACCCCAAAGCTCCTCCCCATTGCTTCCATGGACACCGTTTACTGAAAAGAACAAATGGAAAGGCTGGTTTGAATCATTTCACTCCCAGACTGCCACAGCAACACTCTTGGCCCCTTAGCTCCACACTACCCCTCCTTTGCCTGCCATGGTTTAGAATAGGGACCCCAGTGTGCCCCCTAAGGGGACTCGGGAGTCCAAAATGTAGCATCACTGTCCGTGCTGCCTGAGATGCTTGCTCCAGTCAGTTAAATGTTTTTTAAAGCTAGTTTGAAGTGGTGTTGTTTCGCAAAGAATCTTGATTAACGTAGCCCTACCCTATTTGCCTAATACTTTTCTTACTAAACAATGTAGGGAAAAGAAAGCAAGACAAGAACCAGTAACATGAGGAAAAGTTTGGCTTTGAGGTACCATCAGAATCTGGTCCTAATGTTTTAAAAATCAACTTCTTTGAGGTGCAGTTTACATATAAGAGAACCCACCAGTTTTAAATGTGCAAGGCTGATGAATTTTGATACACGTATATACCTATGCAACCATTGCCTCGAGAAATAGAACATTCCCATTGTCCCCCAAAGTGTTCTGGTGTCCCTGTGCCCAGTTGTGCTGTGCAGCCACTATTCAATTTCCATCACTGTAGATTATTTTACTTGTTCTAGAATATCCTATAAATGGAGCCATACAGTATGTATCCATTTTTATCTGGCTTCTTTTACTCAGCATAATTATTTCTAGATTTATTTATGTTGCTGAGTATACCAGTAGTTCATTCTTACTGCAGCACATCACAGTTGGCCCTCTGCACGCACAAGCGCTGCATGCGTGGCTTCCACATTCGTGGAGTCAACCAATTGTGGATGGAGAGTGTTTGAAACAAATTGTGTGTGTATTGAACAGGTGCAGACTTTCCCTTGTCATTATTCTCTAAACAATGCAATCTAAGAACTGTTTACACAGCATTTACATTGTATTAGGTGTTATAAGTAATCTAGAGGTGATTTAAAGTACAAGGGAGGATGAATATGTTACTGTATTTGCAAATACTATTCCATTTTATGTAAGGAACATAGCATCTATAGATTTTGGTATTTATAGGGGAACCTGGAACAAGTCTGCCTCCTCCAACCTGATATTGAGGGATGACTGTATTCCATTATCTGCATCCAGCAAAATTTGTTCATCTGTTTTCCTGTTGATGGACATTTGGGTTGTTTCCAGTTTGGGGCTATTATGAATATAAGTGTTATGAACATTTATATACAAATATCTCTGTGTGTCTCCATAGTGAATTATGTGGAAGGAAAAAATTTTAATCTTGAAATCCTTAAAATATATCCCCATAAAACGCCAATCAGTCATTCTTAAGGAAGCTTATGAGCCTCACATATCACCTGTTATCTATGCCAAGGAAGGGACGTAAAATCTCCCCTTGTCAAGTGTGGAGTCTGAGAAAGATAAGGAAGGTCAGAGACAAGTGTGACCTTTGGGACTGTGGAGTAGAGAGAAGGAGAAATAAATACTTCACTGTGCAATGTTTGGATCCAGGAAAGGGAAGTGGTTCCTTCCTCCCTACCCAGGAGGCATGTGTGGGGCAGTAGCCACTCACTAGGTTTGGCCAGGCCTCTTGGATACAAGAGAGCAGAGAAGCCACTATGGGCTCAAACTATGGGGATATTGTCTGTCATTTTGGATGAGTACTCGGGAGTAGAATTTCTGGTTTATATGTGCTTAACTGTATAAGAAACTGCCAAATTGTTTTCCCAAGAGGTTGTACCATTTTATAGTCACATCAGCTGTATACAAGAGTTCTAGTTCCTTCACATCCTTATAACTGGATCTTGGAATTGTCTTTGTAAATTTTAATCATTCCACTCGCAATCTCATTGTGATTTTCATTTGCTCTTATGACCAATATTGTTGAACATCTGATGTTGGTGTTTATTGGCCCTTTGTGTATCTTCTTTTGTAGAATGTCTATTCAAAATTCCCCTACTTAAAAAAATTGAGTGGTTTATCTTCTTATTAAGACATGAAAGTTCTTTATGTATTCTGGATATAAGCTCCTATATTAGCTTCTTGCCCACCACTGGGACAGAATCCCCAACACCCACAATTTAAAAGAGGAAAGGTTTATTTGGTTCACATTTTCCAGTGGGTTCAGTCCATGGTTGGTTGCCTCCAAGGCAGAAATGGTGTGGTTGAAAGCATGACAGAGGAATTCTGCTAACCTCATGGCAGCCAGGAAGCAGAGGGTGAAGGCAGGAACCCAAGACAAGAATACATCCTTCAGGTCACACCCCCAGTGACCTGCCTCCTTTGACCAAGCCCCACTTCCCAATGGCACATTCAGTTACCGAACTCATCAATGGATGAATCCACTGATCCAGTCACCTTCCACATACAAGAGAATTTTGGGGAACATTTTAGATTTAAACCATAACAGCTCCTTTACAGATATATGTGATGCAAATATTTTCACCCAGTCTCTGGCTTGCCTTTTCAATTTCTTGATTGTGTCTTTTGGAGAGAAGTGTTTCATTTTGATGAAGTCTAATTTTTTGAATTTTTCTTTTATGGCTAATACTTTTTTCTTTTCTGTCAAGGAAATCATTACCTAATCCAAAACTGCAAAATTATCTTTTATTATTTCTTCTAGAAATTTTATAGTTTTGCATTTATGTCTGTTATCCATTTTAAATTAATTTTTTGTGTATGGTGTGAGAGAAATTGAGTTTCCTTTTTCTTCATGTAACCATTAGTTATTCTATCCTCATTTGCTTGAAACACTGTCCTTTCCCTATTGAATTATGTGGGTACATATCTTGTTGAAAATCAATTGGCCATATATACATTGGCCTAGTTTTGGACTCTCTGGGCCTGTTTAATTATTCTGTGTGTTTGCCCTTTGCCAGTATCATTCTGTTTTGATAACTGTAGCTTTATGGTATGAATCCTCCAACTTTGTTTTTTTTCCAGATTTCTTTTAGCAATCTTAGAACTTTTGCATTTCCAACTAGTTTTAGAATCAGTTTATCAATTTATACAAAACATCTCTCTAGGATTTTGATTGGAATTGTTCAGAATTTATAGATGAATTTGGGAAGAACACACTTAGCAGTACTCTGCCTTTTCATCTGTGCATATGCTGTACATTCCCTTTATTTAGATTGTATTTGAATTCTCTCAGTAATATTTATGGTTTGCAGTGTAGAGATCTTGTAATATTTTCTTAAATGTTTATTAGGCATTTTGTTTTTTAAAGTAATATGATTACAAATTGTATCATTTAAATTTTTTCATTTTTCTGTTGTTTGGTAGAATTTAGAGGTATAACTGATTTTTGCACACTGGCTATTTATTATTATTTTGCTAATTAAAAAAATCATTGTATTAGATTTGTTTTGTAAATCCCTTAGAATTTTCTGCAACTATGCCATTTGCTAAAGAGACCATTTAGCCTTTTCCTTTCTAGTCTTTGTATCTTCTATTTCTAATGCCTCCTCCTTTGTTGTACTGGCCAGGATCTCCAATGCAATGTTGTAGAGAAATTGCAAGGATAGTCATCCTTGACTTGTTCCTCATTCTAAGTGAAGAACACTAAGTATGATTAGCTATTTTTTGTTTTTGTTTTTTGAGACAGGGTCTCACTGTGTAGTTCAGGCTGTCCTCAAATTTGTGGTAATCTTCCTGCCTCAGCCTCCCAAATGCTGGGATTACAGGTGTATGCCACCACTCCCAGCTGATTAGCTGTTGCTTTTTGTTGGCTTGTTTCTTTTCATGTCCTTTATCAGGTTAAGGAATTTCCTTTGTAGTTCGTTAGGAATTGTTTTGTAATAAGTTTTTGCAGTTACCATCTTATATTTTTATTGATTTAGACATTTTCCTGTATGTTAAAATTAATAACTAATATACCAAGAGAAAGTTTGGAAGATAGTAGATTAAGATGTAAAAATTAAAATTTAAGTATTATTGAAAAAACATGGATAATAATCCTTATATCTTTTATTACCTAATAAAGTGGAAGTCCTATCTAAGCATGACCCCAAAAGTAGAAAATAGGTATTAGATTAGACTGTATAAAAATTATAAATTGCTGTTCTAAATATTTCATGAACAAATATAGAAAACTAATTACTGACTGGCTAAAATATATGTAACATATATGATGAGTACAATGTTATTTCTAATATTATAAAGAGTTTATATAATCAATTGGAAAAATTACAGTACTCTCTTAAATAATTAATAAAGGGCATGAACAACTAATTTATTAATAAAAGAAATATAAGCTCAAGTGGGGATTTAGCTCAAGTGGTAGACCGCTGGCCTAGCAAGCGCAAGGCCCTGAGTTCAATTCCCAGCAACGCCGCTCCCCAAAAAACCAAATATAATATCCAACAAAAGCATGAAAAGGTATTCAATCTTAACAGTAGTGTAAATACAAATTAAGCAATAGCAGATGTTATTTGGCAGATTGTTGAAGGTTATCGAAGCTGATAATATTTGGTATGATGGAGGGTATAAGAAATGCTTGAGGGGCTGGGGGTTTATCTCAGTGGTTAGAGCGCAAAGCCCAGAGTTCGATCCCCAGCACCAAAAAAAAACAGAAATGCTTGGGGCTGGGGATTTAGCTCAGTGGTTAGAGTGCTTGTCTTGCAAGCCCAAAGCCCTGAGTTTGATCCTCAGCACCAAAAAAAAAAAAGAAAGAAAGAAAGAAAGAAATGCTCATATTGGTGGAAAAGTAATCGGTATGACATCATTGGAGGATATTTTGTCAATAGTTATCAAAAGTCTTAAAAACATGTATGCTGTTGCTCCCACAATTCCACTTCCAGGAATTTATTCTAAACAATAATTGAACAAATGAAAAAATATTTATGAATAAAGATTTTTATTTCCAATTTGTATACAATCTATATATCCATCAGTAGGGACCTGATTAAGTGATTAAGTGAGCAAATTGTGCTATAGTCATTTAATAGGCTGCTATGTAATTATTTACATGGCGTGTGTGGATCCATCATTATTGAAACATAACCCTTGTTATCTATATGTATAGCTGAATCCCGCTTTTTGTATAAAAAAGGGAATGCATATACATGTGCCTAAAATAATAATTGGTACATGTAGGCACTCAGTAAATATTGACTACTTATGCAATTTTTTTAAAGTTAGCTGTATCTATGTAAAAATGTTAAAGTATGGAATTTTCTATTTCTGGATAGTTTGAAAAAGTTTTTTTTTTTCTTAAACTAGGGATTGAATTTAGGGCTTTTGCACTGAGCTAAGTCCACAGCCCTTTTTGTTTTTAAAATTTTTTTAGACAGGGGCACACTAAGTTACTAAGTTGCCCAGGCTGGCCTCAAACTTAGCATGCTCCTGCCTCCACCTCCAGAGCGCTAGGATTACAGGCATGCAGCACCACACCTGGCTGAAAAAGTTTTAATAAGCATGTTACTTTTATCATCATAAATAACATTAG
>PVJO010025741.1:0-22220 GCA_004026905.1 Hystrix cristata
GGGGGGGGGCGACTAAGGGATAAAAGGCCATTATCCAAGCCGTTCGGGGTCACTTCGCTCGAAGGAGACTGAGGAGCTGGAACACCGGGAGGAGCTGCACGGCGAGCGTGGGAGAGCTTCATCAGCCTGCTTGCCTCTTCTCTCCTCTGCCCGGTCTCCTCTGCCCTGCTCCTGCAGGAAGCCTGGCTGTTGCTACTGCGACCTTGAGCTACAGCGCCGAGCTGTAACCCGACCCCGAGCTGCTGCGTTCCTGGGCTGCAATAAACGTAATAAATCTGGCCTGCTGGGCCGATTGCCTTGTCCCAGTGTCCGCCTGGGCGGTGGACCTGGGCCGCGCACCTAATTGAGCTGTAACACTGAGCTGTAAATAAACCCTGGCGGCAACCTAACAAAAATGACTCGAGTTTATCCTTCTTTATGTCGGTGTAGTGCTCCATTGTGTAGAAAAACCACATCTTAGGCATTCATCAGTTGTGGGGCATTTAGGTTGTTTTCAAGACTTAGCTATTACAAATTGTGCTGCTATGAACATGGTTGTGCATGTATCACTGTGGTAAGATGATTTTAATACTTCTGGGAAGATACCAAGCAGAGGAATAGAATAGCTGGGTCAAATGGAACCTCTAGTTGTAGTTTTCTGAGGAATCTCCACACTGATTTCCACAGTGGATGGACCAGTCTACATTCCCACCAACAGTGCAGGAGGGTTCCTTTTTCCCCCACAGCCCTGGCAGCACTTGTTATTGGTTGATTTCTTGATAATAGCTATTCTTTCTGGAGTGAGATGGTATCTTAGTGTTGTTTTAATCTGCATCGCTCGAATGACCAATGATGTTGAACATTTTTTCATGTATCTATTTGTTATTTTAATTTCTTCGTCTGAGAAATGTTTATTCATTTCAGATGCCCATTTTTGGATAGGGTCTTTAAAATTTGGGGAGTTTGATTTTTTTGAGTTCTTTATATATTCTGGATGTTAGACCTTTGTCTGAGGGACAGCTGGCAAAAATTTTCTCCCAGTCTGTGATTTTTCACCCAACTCTATTAGTAATTTCTTTTGCTGTGCAAAAGCCTCTTAATAGGATGTGGTCCCAAGTATTGATTCTTTGTATTGTTTCCTGGGCAGTCTGGGTTCTGTTCATAAATTTTTTTCCAACCCCTATGTCTCCGAGAGTTCTTCCTATTTTATTCTCCAGGAGATTTACTGTTTCTGTTTTAATGTTTAGATCTTTGATCTACTTTGATTTTAGCTTAGTACATGGTGAGAGACATGTATCTAGTTTTAGTTTTCAGCATGTGGTAAGCCAATTTTTCCAGCACCATTTACTAAAGAGGCTATCTTTCTTCCAGTGAGGGTGTTTGGCTCCTTTGTCGAAGATGAGGTATTTGAGTGTGTTTGGAGTTATTTCTGCATCTTCTAGCATGTTCCATTGGTTCTTGGGTCTGTCTTCATGCCAATACCATGCTGTTTATATCACAGAAGCTTTATAATTTCAAGTTGGGGACTGTGATGCCCCCTGCCTTATTCCTGTTGCCCAGAATTGTTTTTGCTATTCTTGGTCTCTTCTGGTTCCAGATAAATTTCATGATTGCATTTTCTAATTCTGTGAAGTATATTATTGGTATTTTGATTGGAATTGCATTAAATCTGTATAGTAATTTAGGAAGTATGGCCATTTTCACCATGTTGGTTCTTCCTACCCATGAACATGGGATCTTTCCATTGTCTGAAATCCCTTTCAATTTCCTTTTTTTAGAGTACTGTAGTTTTCAATGAAAAGATCTTTTACTTGTTTTGTTAGATAGATTCCTAAGTATTTCATTTTTTTGGATGCAATTGTGAAAAGAATATCTTCTATTATTTCTTTCTCAGTGAGTTTGTTATTGGTATATAGGAATGCTATTGACTTTTGGGTGCTGACTTTGTATCTAGCTATGCAACTGAATTTAGTTACTAAATCTAGAAGCTTTTTGGTGGAATTCTTGGGGTCTTCTACGTAGAGTATCATGTTGTCTGCAAATAATGATAGTTTAACTTCTTCCTTTCCTATCTATTTATTCCTTTTATTTCTTTCTTTTTCCTGATTGCTCTGGCTAATGTTTCTAGAACTATATTGAATAATAGTGGTGATAGTGGACAGCCTTGTCTTGTTCCAGATTTTAGTGTGAAAGCTTCCAGTTTCTGACCATTTAGTGTGATGTTGGCTGTTGGTTTGTCATAGATGGCTTTTATCAGATTTAGATATAGACCATCTATTCCTAATTTCTGTAGGGTTTTTATCATGATGGGTGTTGGATTTTATCAAATGCTTTTCCTGCATCTATTGAGATAATCATGTGATTTTTGTCTTTGATTCTGTTGATATGGTGTATTACATATAGTGATTTGCATATGTTGAACCATCCCCGCATCCCTGGGATGAATCCTACGTGGTTGTAGTGTATAATCTTCTTGATAATCCGTTGCATTCTGTTTGCCAGTATCTTATTGAAAATTTTCGCATCTATGTTCATTAGGGAAATTGGTCTGTAGTTCTCTTTTTTTGGTGGGATCTTTTTCTGGTTTTAGTATCAGGGTAATACTTGCTTCCAGGAATGATTTTGGAAGTACTGCTTCCTTTTTGATTTCATTAAAGAGTTTGAGGAATAGTGGCATTAGATCATCTCTGAATTTCTTGTAGAATTCAGCTGTGAAACCATCAGGACCTGGGTTTTTCTTTGTTCATAGGTTTTTAATTACCTCTTCAATTTCAATGACTGATATTGGGTTATTTAGAATATTTATCTCTTCTTGATTCAATTTTGGTAGTTCATATGTTTCTAAGAATCTGTCCATTTCTTCAGTGTTTTCCATCATGTTTGAGTAGAGGTTCTTGAAGTAGGTGCTGATGATCCTTTGGATTTCCATTGGGTCAGTTGTGACTTCGCCCCTTTCATTTTTTAGTGCATGGATTTCAGTCTTTTCTTTTCTTTTTTTGATAAGAGTGGCTAGGGGTTTGTCTATTTTATTTATTCAGTATTGCACATTTTAAAGCATGAACTTTTTAAATGAAAAATCCTACATTGTGGGGCTGAACTTCACAGATATTGTCTTGTGAGAAAGCTGAGACCCTTCCACTACCAATCCCACATTGAGATGGCACAGTTTAACAACTGCAAAGATATGAGCAGCAACAGTAGTCTGCACACATTTCCTAATACGGAGACACTTTCAATTTCCTTGTTGAAAGAAATACAGATACACCAAGACCCACAAGGGGGTTTCTGCCTTGCGTCTGAGGGCACTGGAAAGAGAAGGTGGTAAATGCAGTAACGCTTCCAATACTACACAGGAGTCTTTTTATCAGGTTTGATGGCATCTGCTTCCAAATGAAAAGACCAATCTTTAAACACTAAATGATGCAGAAATTGCGAGACTACTTTCTTTTATTCATTCCAGTAGAGAGAATGGGCTTGTTACTGCAATTTCATGGAGAGATATATATACAGTTTTCCATCTTTCTCTGTCTATGAACAGAAGCAACATACCTCACAGCTCCCAAACAGAACCAACTTCTTGCCCCTCATTCAAATACCAGTACTATCTTTGGAGATAAAATATAATTACAATGTTGAAGGCTCTTTCTTTTTATCTATAAAACATAGGTCCATGTTATAGGAGAAGACTATGTGCCCCCTCAAGGGATGCTAGTCTTATTTAGCGCAACATATCTGCTATTTAATTTATGGGCTGCTTGACACATGATGCTCACTGCCTCTGACGCTGAGCACTGACGACCCCTAACACAAGAGAAACACTCTGGACAGAAGTGCATTAGACACACCAGATTTGTTAAAGAAAATCCTTACTGGTGCCCTTTTATATTCTTTCTTAATTGTGCTATTACTTGACTGGTTACACTATGACCATTTCTGATATTAATTTATCTTATACTTAGATGAAGAAATAATGTTTGTGTCGCCTCACAGTTCACTTCCTGCTGAGACAGTCTTTTGACTTACACATATTGAATAATCAATAAATATATGTTGATTGACAAGAAAATACTTCAGTGGTCTGACTAAAATGCTTCTGGAATTTAGTAATGTCACAATCATTTGTAGTTGGTGATTGAAATACTAGGCAATATTTGTATAATTTCAAACAATTTTATATATGTGATACTTTTCTGTATGTTAAAATCTTAGACTTTTTCTATTTCTAGTGTTTGGCATTTCTAGTATTTTGGCATACATGAAACCACATTTAGCATTTCCAGATGACACAGTAATGGTTTTAATCACAGAGTATGTTTCCCTTCTCACCGATTCTTTCTGATGCTACCACAAGCTCCAAGTTGTACCCCCAAAGTTGTTATAGTTATATCACCAAATGATTCTTTGTTGGTCGTGCTTGAGTCACAGAATCAAGAGAACATTAGACTTGAAAAGGATCTTACAGAACACCTTGACCTGATAGTTCACTGCAAACAGTAGTCGTCGTTAGGTCATTTCTCTCATTTAGTTCCTCTATTTTCTAAGAGAAAACTATAATTAAGCTAAAACTATAATTCTGCTCCCCTAAGACATTCTGGTCCTAATACAGCAAAACCTCAGACGGCCTTAGCAGTGTTATTTTGTCTTTCTGCTGCTTTTGTAATTTCTGTGAGGTTCTTACCTAACCTGATGGTACAAGCCATGATATACATTGCTACGAAATGATTCTCTTTCTGCCCCTTAATACTGCTCAGTAGCTTTATCCCTGAGTGTGTGGATGCTGCTGTAATATTGTTTTTGTCAACATCTACTGCTTTTCTCATTAGATTGCTTGTTTCTATCCAAGAAGGCAATCATACATTGAAGTCTAGTCTGGAATCTGTCATTAATGAAGATTATTCAGTCAGAATGTGTTTGCTTCTTCATATTAAAAAATTAAGCTACTACTGCATATTACCCACATTCTGTGAACCAGCATATAGATACTTGAATCCAAAATGTAGCTCTGAGATTATACTTGTCCAATATGATACTCATAAGCCACATGGGGCTATATGTAAATCAACTAAAATTAAGTAAATTTAAAAGTTTCTCAGGTGCCCTAGCCAATAGGGCTTGATAGCCACATGTGGCCAAGGGCTGCTGTACCAGACAGTGCAGACAGGGAAATTTCCATCATTATAGAAAGTTCTGTTGGACAGCATTGTTCTATAACGTCCTTCCAGTTATGTTTTCCCTCAGAAATTCCGGGTACTTCTGTCTTTCTAAAATGATCACCCTAATACAGCATCTCTCATTATTTAATCCTTTATGTTTATAGACATCTCCTGTCTTACCTGGTTACCCAGGAGTATGGTTCATGATTCTCTGAATCATGTATTTGGTAGTTCTTTCCCTTTATTTGCCAGTTTTCCAGATAATGAAGCGGTTCTTATTATCCTTTTAAAGTATCAAGATTTTTCACAAACTTATGACTTTAAGCACTCTTGAATTTCACTGCACTGCAATAATTACTTTTTTTTTTTAATAATTATTCTTCTTGAAGTTCCAACTGTCCTATCTTTGTCCAATGGGAGCTTTTTCAAGTTCACTCCTGAGTCCTCTTGACATGACCCTAATAATCTTGGATACTTTCTTGCTACCTGGATTGACAAGAAGTTCCAGGTTTGTTTTGTACATCTCCCAACAGAGACCTGGAATCAGCCACCTGTCCCACAAGCTCTGGTACCTACTAGTGGAAAATTGGTATTTAAGATCACAATGTGGGTACTAGGAAGTCTCATCATTATTAAGTCATTGTGTGTGTTTATGTGTGCATACATAAGTATGTTTGAATGTGTTCTGTGTCAAGGAGAATCTTGTTTCTCAAAGACAAAGAGAACAACAGAATTAAAATAATTCAAGGCTACTGATTTGCTTTATCCCACATTAAACAAACCCCCAGAATAATAATACTATTGCCACCATCGATGATTCCTGAAAGCAGACTTTATGACTGCATATCCCTGGCAGGACTACAGTGATTCCACATCTCAGCAACACTGCTCTGGAGGTGGCAACAACCTCTACACCACTGCACCAGATCAGTAAGGCGAACTATGCCTGCCCGGGAAGCTTCAGTCTGCCTACATGAGGGACAGTATGCAGGGCACCGGGGGAAAGAACAGACTGCATTCTCTTTAAATATTAAAAACATTCAAGACCACAGAGCAGAGACATATGCAGGTATCTGTCTACAAATGCAGGCCATGTCAGAGGACCAAAGTAAGGGCTACTAATACTAATAACCCAGTATTTCTGCCCCAGGGGTTAGAAAAGCAGTGGGTAATGCTAGACATGTATAGCTCAGTGATGGAGAACATGGGCTCTGGAAACAGCTCTTTGAGTTTGAATCCTGGTTTCTCCATTCGGTAACTGTTTCAGCCTAGAAAAGTTAGGAAGTTCTCTGTGCTTCAATTTGCTATCTATAAAGTGAAGTTAATAACAAGAACTGCTCCTTAGGGTTATTTTGGGAATTGAGTTAATACAGATTAAAGTACAGATTAAACAGGGTATTAAAACAATAACCTGTTAGCTGATGTCATTTCTCCCATGTCATCACCCATACACTCAGGAGCAGTATGTGTTCCACTCAGGTTGACTCAGACCAAACACGGCTTTGAGACATCGAGTTAACAATGTAGGCAATGGACTGGTTGTGGGTTTAACATCCACTTCAAGGCAATGTCCTGGTAGACCTTGGGTGAAAGCGCCCAGTTTCCTTGTCCAGGTCTCTGTACCCTCAATTCAGGCCCATGTTCCATGGGCTTCTTAGGAGTCAATTAGCATCAATAGTTTTGATATTTCTGTTGGAAATACCTGCTATTTAGAAAAGGAAAACTGGTATACCTTATGATTTCAAGAAAAATTGGTAAGATGATGAACTATACATAGATGAGTAGATACAGATGTATTTGAACTTAAAATAGGGTTATTATGATTTTTTAAATATGCTAGAATTTGAAATATAGGAAGAGAACGTCAAGAATCTCATATAAACCTAATTTCTGTTGGTTTGGGCATAACTTTAGAAATCTAAAAAGGAATAGTTGCTATTTTAAGAACCTGGTAACAGAATTCCAATTTAAAGGGCATGTACACACACACACACACACACACACACACACACACACAGAGAGAGAGAGAGAGAGAGAGAGAGAGAGAGACAGAGAGCGAGAGGACAAAAAACACTTCAGGGACTGGCTATGACAACGTAAGGCAGAGGTCACCAAGCTCTGCTGAAAGGGGTTTAACAAAATTCTAGATCTGCATGGTTTTTGTTTGTGCTAGGATTCAGGGAAGCAAATACTAAATATTGCAAGAGAAAGAATGGGAAGGAAACCTTAAGACCAATTATAGACCAAACGACCTTAAAACCAATTACAGATCAAAGTGGAAACAAGTGTTGAAGAAAATAAGGGACATGTTATTTTATCTATTATTTCATCACCATCTCCAAATAAGTTGTATCATACTGTTTTAATAGACTAATCAATTTATGTAATACAATTTGGCTAACAGAGTCTTTTATTTTACTAACATATTTAAATATTCTCCTTCTTTGGCTACATCAATCTCAACCTGGGAGCCCATAGTTTCACATGTTAAATAGTTATAACAAAGAAAAATGATCTTTAAATTAAAAGGAGTTTATATACCCAAAAGAGAGAGAGAAAAAGAAAATATAGTGAGAGGGGAGAGAAAGTCAGCATATGCAGCACCTTCTGGAGCTTGTGATGGCTCATGTTCTTTCCACTCCTCTGATTAGCCACTGTGGTTTTCCTCACTGCTATCTCCTCTCTCTCGGGCCCATCCCTTAGTCCCTGAGCCCCAGCATTATCAGCTGCAGAGTCTCATTCTAGTCTTTCTTCTTAGGCTGTCTCGCCCTTAACCAGCAGCATTCACTTCCCCATCCCAGGCTCTCTCCTGAGCGTCACATCAGCTGGTCCAGTACCTCCCAAACCCTTCCACTTTGGTGCTACTTTACACACAAACTGGGTCCTGCTGCAATGCTCTCTACCTCAGTAAATGCTCCCAACAAAGACATACTAAATATCAATCTGTTGAAGGACTATATGAATGAATGAGTCAATTAAACCTGTTATATAAACCAAAAACCCACAGGATCATCGTTGATGCTCTCTTATTCTACCTCCATAAGTCAGCTCCAAGTCTTGTTCATTTTGCCTCCTAAATATTTCTCAAATCCATCCCACTGTTAAAAGCCTCACAGCCACTTCTTAGAGGCCTCAGTCTTTGCATGGATTGCTATAACAGCCTCTGAAAATCGATCAGGAATGCAAAGATATAGAACACTGAGGAGTTAGGCAATAAGTCCATATCAAATAAATGATCCATTCGCTACCTGATAAAGTTGGTCTACAAAAAGAGAACATTTCTTGTCCACTATATGCCAGATACTAATCTAAACCCATCACACACAGCATCACATTGAATCTCCACAGTGACACATTTTATAGCAGAAACTCAACTGGGTATTTGGAATCATGGCCTTTTTCCTTTTGCTATGTTTGGTCTCAACATGCAGAGAATAATGATAAATATGAATAAGATGATGACAAAGATCACAGCTTACTGAGAACTTCTTCCAGATGAGGTTCAAAGAACTTTGGGTGCGTTATTTCATGCAAGTGTCCACTCTCTTTTGAGGTAAGCACTATCGTTTTATCCTTTTACAGATGAGGAAACTAAGTGAAACAGCACTTGTGTTACTTGCTCAAGTCAACAAACCAGGAAGTGGTGTGATTTGAATACAGCTGTGTTTACTTACTTAAGAATTTACTAAATACCAGTCTAACTTGTAACAAGTTAATAGAATTTATGGGGGTGTCTAGCTAGAAAAGATCAACCCATCCCTGCCTCAAGGGTCTTGTATTAAACTTGTCTCCAGGGTCAGAGTTGCTTCATCATTCCATCTCCACTCAGTGGAGGACGAAGTTCATGGAAAGAAGCCTCTGCCAACTCGAATCTCACCTCTAAAAGGCGTATTTCAAGTACAGTCTAGGCTGCCAACTTCTTCCCCATCTCTCCAGAGTCCTAGTTCTCCTTGCATAAGGTACACAAGAAAATGCTTTAGCAACTTATTGAAAAGACTAGATGTTTTTCTTGAAAGTCATCAAAAAGCACTAAGAATGGCATCAATAGCAATATTTTTTTTAAGGTCTAACCTAGTACTTACAATTTTATAACTCCATCAGAGCACCTGGAACAGAGTTGAGGGCTGCTCTTGTCTTGTTTATGTTGACTCTGCCCCAACTGCACAAATCTACAAATCACAATGGATACAAGTAAGTTAAAGAAGGCATACCTGCAGTTAACTCAGGAGCTCACACAAAATGTTGTGCACTTCCAAATGAGACCATGTACTTATTTCAGAAAAGCATATAACACAAGACTTTGCCTGACTTTACAGTGAGTTTGATAGACTAATGGAGATGGAATTCTGATCAACATGTAAGTCATTACCATGAATATAAGAATGAAATCGTACGTACACTTTTTCGTATTTCTATTCACTTAACTGTGATGCAGATTTTGAAAGGAAATGGTCCTCTGGCAGGCAGATGACCTTGTAGGGCTTCCTGCATCTAAGCGTGATACAATCTAATGCACGGGGTGTAGGAAGCATGGGTGAGGTGCTTGAAATAAAATAAATGCTGTGGAAATGGTGGGATTAGGCTAGGAATCCACCTCCTGAAGCAGGGATATTGCTGAGAACCTGGGACATGTACTCAATTTCCTTAGGACCATAATTACCCATCCCTACTCCCCAGTGTACTCCAGCCCCTCCTAAGGGTGGACTTTCAACCAAGATGTCAAGCTGGGGCTACCAGCTGATGACACTACTGCCACATCTCTCCTCTGGGCAGCACTGACCCGGCCTTAAGATAAGAGCCAAGAAGACTGGCCCCAGCCTCTGGAGTGCCCTCCCATGCCACACACATCTGTCTTTCCCTCAGGGACGCAGGTTTATGCCCATGGGAGGTTTCAGAGCAGGAGAAAAAGGCAGGTTTCCTTCCCATTTTTCTACTATTTAAAAGATATCTCAGAAAAAAAAAGATATCTCTGTAATGATTATGCATAATTTATCATTTACCTTTCATAAGCTTTTTTGCTCAAGACAAGTGTCTCAGAAACTACCAATTTAACAATCATTACAGTATTACTACAGAACTTTCATAAAGCTTTCATCATACTTTTACATTCAGCAAGAGAAAAATTCTGATCCATTTTTTTTGAGGTAGAACATCATAATATGGATGATTTGTATACACCTTTCAACTTGCCAAATTGAGTGTATAATCAGTGTCAGAATGTAAAATAAATGGTGCAGGTATATGAGGCTTCAAGTAAGTGGAAAGCTTCCAGATCTGGTCAAGCTAGCAAATCAAAGACCCTGGAAAGATGAGGAAACAGGAAGAAACAGAGATCAGGGCTTCGCTATTTGAATAAAACCACAGAACTGAGAAAGCCTCAGAAGTTTGTAGGTGGTTAAGGCCCAACGTAGAAAAACAGGAGGCAGAGCATGAAGCTGGAAGACAAACAGTGGAGACCACACTCTTCCCCATCGTGTTCTGTGCTGGTCCAGTGGAAGCTGTGATCTGCAAGCCAGCAGAGCACTATTTTGGGCACAAACTTCATCAGGTACCAGCCGAAGGCTTGTGCCACTGGGGTGGGAGGGGGACCTGCTAGTTCAGGGCAGAACTACATGGCTCCCTCTGTAACTGCTGGGACACGGGAAGCACTAAGACAGCTCCAGGGCCCAGCTGCAATGGAAGTGGGTGCCAGGCAGTCCCTGAAATCCCTTGGCCACCCGTTAACTAACATAGAAGCCGAGAGTGGGAGGCTCACTCTGCCTGGAGTAGTGACTATCTCAAGGAGCAGCCTCTAATCCCTTTAAGCCCTAATACAAGTTGATGTTCTAGATTTTGGCCTCTTAAAGGCTACTACTGTGTTCCAAGTAGAATTCACTTCCTTTTGTATAAGTGGCTATTATCATTGGAAAAAATATGGATATGCTACTGTAACAATAAATGTTCATTTTTCCCTTCCTCTACATATGAAAGTATCTTACCTTGAATAAATAGAAAAATCTTCTTCTGAGAGGCCATCTGAGAGGTTAATTCCATATACCTCTTTCATGGGCTGGACCATATTCTGAAGTTTAAGAAAAAGGAACCAGTTACAATTTTTAGACATCCACCATATTAATAATTTCCAAAGATGAAGAAAATGAGCCCAGGAATTTTTTCACAAAAGCAATCACAATGTTTCTTCAACCTATTCATTAAGCTTCTCGGTTAGTGTTTTGTTTTTAATCTTTTATTTCCAAGTAAAAATACTTTATTTTAGGGTAGAAAAAAACCTGCTAAAGTTGCTTTTGTATAACGCAGGAGTTGGAATTTTTTTCTACAAAAGTCCAGATAGGAAATATTTTAGGATCTCTGGGTTCTGCCTTGTCGGTTGCAACTACTCATCTCTGCTGGTACAGAAGTACAAATGTACAATTTGTAGACAAGGAGGCATGGCTGGGTCCAGTAAAACTTCATTTACAAAATGAACAGTAGGCTGGATTTGGCTGATCACAGTTTGCTAACTTCTTCAATAATGGATTCAGTTCTTATATTTTATTTGCCTTATCTATCTCTGACTTTTACCTATTTCTAGAAAGCAAATTACCCTAAAGCTAGATTTGTTTCTTTTGTTTACTTCCATTTGCTTTCCTTGAATGTATCAGTAATACTGAATTGAACAGAATGAATTTCCTATTTGGCCTATTCTAGGATTGTGAGAGTCAAGCAAAAACTCTGCATCCCCACAGTATGCAGAGCAAGGCAATAAATGGAGTTCAAGTGAGTGGAGTACTCAGAAAGGGCCAGGATTCTCTTACAAATTCTGAAGTAGTAAGCAATTTGCTATTATAAAAAGGAGCAAAAATAAAAAATCGTACTTCGAAATGAGGTTGTGGTCTCTTTATGGTTTTTTGAGGGGGGGTTCTGGGGATGGAACTCAAGGCCTTTCTTTGCTAGGCAGGTGCTCTACCACTGAGCTGTATCTCCAACGCCATAATTCAGAATGAAACCATAATTCAGAATGAAACCCTTTTCAATGTCTATGCTAAATGTATTCACCCTCTGCAGTGCCTCAGGGACCATACAGGAATCAAGACAACATGACATTTTCTTGCTCTGTGACTAGCTCTCTCTTCCGCCGCACCTCGGTCGCTTTGGCGCTGTCTCCGGTGTCGGTCATCTTCACGGGGGTGGAGCGCTGAGACACGGAGCCCTCCTCTTCCCGGTCAGTCCCGGAGTCGTCCTCTGAGCTGCTGGACATAGCTTCTTCGCTGGGAGGCGGTGGGGCGCTGGCTGCTGTTTTCCGCTGCAATACGGCCTCTTCTCTATTGCTTTTGTTTCTTTAAAAAGACCAATGTGGAAGTGAAGCATCCTTACAGTGAACCTCAACACTCACCAAGCATCACTCTGTCCCAAAGCCCAGACCCCAGCGAAGGACAAAAGGATGAATGTAAGAAACCGGTTTCTGGATTCAAGACGTGCTGAAGGGAAAAGCTCAGTGTCTCCGCACACACGGGTCCTGCTTTGATATTTAAGCCCCACTATAAACTCAAAAACTAAACCAAAATGCAACTGCAGAGTGCTAAAAGTCTTCCTTCTGGCTGCTGTCTTCTTTTGGTATCGGAAATCAGTATTTTCAAGTTTTATGGTACAATAATAGGATTATATGCTTGAGATATGAGTAAAATCACCTGTAACTTGTAAAACCTTCAAGAAGAGGTCAAGCGCCAAACCCATGCACATTTCTCTCCCTCCTATGAATTTTTTATCATAGTATACCAAAATAATAAGCAACTGATGAACCTGAAGTAAATTTTAAAATTTATTGTGTTATTAGTAAACAAGCACATTTGCTGCATAGACGAGGGTGAAAAACACCGCCGTGCCTACACAAGTATTTGCTTTTGTTTTTAGGGTCAAATATGAGTAAAAATATTGTAGCTTTTTAAATTCAGAAAGTATTATATAGTAATACTTTTGGCTTATATAAAAATACTTAATATTTCATCTTTACTTGAAACGAAATTCTCTTTAGTGGACTAAAGCATCCTAATATTCTCAAATGTTACAGGAAAGGGAAAAGCAGTATTGTTTGACCATGGGTTAGATATGAAGGAATCTGATCACCACCATCCTGGTCTGAGCAGAGACCATTTTTAGTCCCTTCCTCTTGCTGTGCTTTTATACCTGCTGCAGATGTATCATCATGTTAAGTGCCTGTAAACACAGCTACACCCTGCAATTCCCAACCACTGTTCAGCTCTGCTCTTGACAACACGCAACTCTTGTGTGTCCTCAAGCCCCATCCTGGGTGGGCAGCCATGATTCTTTTGTACTGAACTCTACAACTCTCCGCCTGAAAGCCCCATTGTGACTTTTCCTTCCACAGTCCCCCTTTTTTATGCTCATAACCATATAAAAAGACCTTATATCCTGTGTGAGAGTTGCTGCTCTGGACTCTCGTGCCAGAGTGGTTCCTCTCAGGTTTGTTCTGAAATAAACTTGTCCTGCTGAGCTCGTACCCCTGCTTCTTTTCCTTTTGTCTTAACAAGATAATGTAGAAAAAGATTAGTTTCTGACCTTTTGAAACTGAAAACTAAATTCAAAAGAATTTCTGTGCTATACACTAATACAGCTGGTCGTTCACTTATTTATCCTGGGAACGCTTTGAATTCTAACTCCTGAAGACTTTCCTTCTTTTAAATGCCTGTCAACATCTGGTCAGGGGTTAACACAAAGCCATTTAAAGGTCATGTAAGTAGGCCATAGAAATGGTATGTATGGAAAACAGCAGTATACAGCTTGCTGTACAAATTAAATATAGCTAGAATCCAATTAAGACTGCATTCACATTCCCAAATACAATTAGGATTGTGTATCTGAAGTCTAGTGAAGGCCTCTAGTCAGAGTCTGAAGAAATCTTATCATCAGGACTAGGCAGGTCAGTGGAGGAGAAAGAGATTCTTATGCCAGAACACACTTCACACCACTCTAGAGGCATGAAGATGCAAACATGGTGTGACATCTTCTTAATATTATCAGATATAAAAAAAAAGTGTCCCTCAAAATAATGTTACAGTAATATTCAGAAAGTCTACTAAGTTCTCTATGAGAGTATATTTACTTTTATATTCTTCGGGGTGTCAGCAAAAATAAATACAATGAGTATAAAACTTTACTTAAATATTTTGTGTTGAGAAACAAAAAAATGTGGAGTTACGGGATATAAAACAATGTTACCTGTTTTATCTCATTTGTTATAATCTCAATTTAAAATAAAAAAATATCATGTTGCTGAAATTTCCATAAATTCTACTTTCAATACTGAACATTTTAATCACCCATTGCTATAAATGAACTATCTACAGATATGCAATAAATGCACAGTGCCCCAGACTAGGTAACTTGAGGTTGTTAGTTTTTGGTGGAAATACTATCGCAAGTGGCTATTTTACATGAATCTTTACAATTTTATTCTATATGCAAACCTTACCCCAACACCGATTTTCCAGTTTCATCTGGTTTCCGCACGGTGAATGGACTTGGATCAATGCCAACAGTCTTAGGCATAAAGTCACTAGAAAGAGATGAAAAAAGGCAAAAATACCACATGAATCACTGGCTTCTGCCTTAATTTGCACTTGAAGTATTCCTTTCTAACCTTCAAGGCTACACATATTCTCAGCCACTGGGGAACTCCAGTGATCTGGGCCATAAAACAAACTGATGGCACTAGGTAACTTGAATGTTATCAGTCTTCACTGTGAATTTGCTACGATTGTGGGGCCCAATACTTTCGAATGTAAGGTTTTGTTTAGTTGGACAGTGTTGATAATCTAAGCTATGGCTAAGATATTGCCATCTGGTTATACTTCAAAACTAGCGCTCAGGTGAAATTAAACTCACAAAAACTATGACAGCACTAAGCTGTTCGATTGTATAGACAATGTTTTTAAGCTATCCTACTTTTTTTGGTGGGGGGGGTGCTGGGGATCGAACTCAGGGCCTTGCGCTTGCTAGGCAAGTGCTCTACCACTTGAGTTAAATCCCCAGTCCCTAAGATAACCTACTGAAGGAGGCAGACATAATGATTAAAACACAGTAGTATGAATTCAAGAATCAATATCTAATATTATGTGCAGGTACAAATTCCCCCTCACACCCATGTACCAATAAAATTAATTTAAAAAAAACAGCACTACAAAAAAAAATCACTATCTACTTGACTAGATTGAGATTAATTCATTAAAACACTGTTGGAATACTCTACAAAGAAGCAGTTTTGATTTGCCACTGACTGTGACAAGCTGAAGCTTCTCTCTCATTATGCAAGGGGAACTTCACCACCACCCCAGAGATGGACCAATTTCCCAGCAGTGCCAAGAAGGCAACAGCCCCACTAGCCATGCTAGGACTCAGGCTTGTGGCAAGGACATGGCTCCCAGGATGTGCTTGCATGTTACACTGTTTGAAGGAAGAGCAATTAATCTTTTTTAAAAATTTTATTTTAGTGGTACATTTTAGATATACATAATAACATTCATCATAGGGAATTTGTACCTGTACATGATATATCTTGCCGCTTCTTTTTTCTCATTCCCCTCCCCTCTCTTTCCTTCATTTACAAAACTTTTGTTTCCATTTTTTTCTCCTTCTATTCTTTTTTCCTTGTCCCTCCGTTCCTTCCCCTCCTCCCTTGCTCCCCTTCCCATTTGAACAATTTCTTCTCTTTCTCAATAAAATACATTTTAGTCGTTATTTACACTATCAGTTTCTCACACCAGAGAAACAATGCAGTATTTAAACATGTGTCTCTGACTTATTTCACTGAAGAGTATGGTCTGGTCTCAAGGTACATCCATTTACCTAGAAATATCTCAAGCTTATCATTCCTTACGGAATAGTACGCCACTGTATTAAAAAAACACATCTTCTTTATCCATTCATCGGTTGATGGGCATTTGGGCTGTTTCCAAGATTTAGCTATTACGAACTGTGCCACTATAAACATGGGTGTGCATATATCGCTGTGGTATGATACTTTTAATTCTTTCAGGAAGACATCAAGAAGGGGAATAGCTGGGTCAAATGGAACCTCTAGTCCCACCAACAGTGGAGAAGGGTTCCTTTTTCTCCACAGCCCCTCCAGCATTTGTTATTGGCTGATTTGTTGATAATAGCCATTCTTCGTGGAGTGAGGTAGAATCTCAGGGTTGTTTTGATTTGCATCTCTCGAATGACCAGTGATGCTGAACATTTTTTCGTATGTTTATTTGCCGTTTCTACTTCTTCATCAGAGAAGTGTCTATTCATTTCAGCTGCCCATTTTTGGATTGGGTCTTAAAATTTTGGGGGTCTGATTATTTTGAGTTCTTCATATATTCTAGATGTTAATCCTTTGTTGGAGGAGCAGCTGGAAAAAATTTTTTCCCGCTCTGTGGGTTGTCTAGGAAGAGAAATTAATCTTGAGTCTGGCTCAACATGACAGTCTGAAATCGTTTCAGCAATTGGTTTACTCTTTTTCTTTCTTTATGAACATATACAACTGATCCTCATCATTTGCAGGTTTTGTGTTTGTGAACTTGCTTGCTTGCTAAGGTTTGTTTGCAGCCCTGTGTTGACACGTGTGGTCGTCTGTGGCACTCCAAGCCATGTACAGGAAAAGACACCAGCGTGAGTCGCCCGGCGTGTACGTGCCTGGCTGAGGACGAAGGAGGCACGTGCTGTGTCTTGTCAGCTTTCCTCTTATACTGTGAGAGGTTTTTTAGCCATCTATTTAATGCTACTTTTTCACACTATTTTTGTCCTCTCTGTTGGTGACCCCTTGCTGTTTAAAATGGTCCCTGAACAGGGCCGAGGCTATCTAGAATTTGTGAGCACAAGCTACAACGTGCTCTCTGGAGAAAATATGTTAGATAAGCTTCATTCAGGCAGAAATTATAGTGCTACTGGCAGTGAGTGGAATGTTTGTGTGCGTGTGCGTGTACGTGTGTGTGTGTGTCTGTAGTACCTAGGGCCCTAACACTTAGTTACACCCTCACCTGGCCCTCCCCTTTTTCATTTTTTATTTTGAAACAAGGTCTCATTAAATTGCTAAATTCCCCACCATTGGCTTGATCCGACAATCCTTCTGCTTCAGCCTCTCACAGTGCTGGGATAAAAGGCACACACCACCATTCCCAGCTTGTGAGTGGTAATGAATCAATAATATATATTAGATGAGATGTCTTAAACAGAGACATGCACAAAACTTGTGTCTGTACTGACTGGTTGATAAAAATGTGATCAGAGTCTCACAGGAACCTAATCCTGTATTTCCTTCAGGAGAAATTATTCAGTATTTGCTAACAGTTCACAGAGACTTTATAGAGCATAACTACCATATACAAATTAATTATACATCTATATAAACATATATAATGTAATTTACCCCTTGCTCAATTTAAAAATTCTAGAACATGAAGCAAAATATGGATTTCTAGGAAACAAAGTCATAAAATATATTTATATATTTACCATACAACATCTAAGCATATTACATCTGAAGAAAATGTAAAATACAAACACTTAAACTTTAGTTAAAATTTAGTCAAGCAATAATTTGATTTGACCAATTTTGTTATTCTGGTCCCGTCATTTTTCTGAGAAGTTCTCATCAAATTCTAAAAGAGACAAAGGAGAATGAAGAATGTGCAAAAGTGAAAGATCAGGATGGAAAGCATCTGGAAACCATGTCACAAAAGTTATGGAAGAAAGAATACAGGATATTCACCCTGAAAAGAATAGTACTTCTTCAGGTATTCAGAGGGCTGTGCCACAGAGGAAGAATTAGTCTTGTCCTACACCTAATAAGAACAGTAATATAATAGCTACCGTTTAGTAACTGCCTACCTGTGCCAAGTATGACCTCAGATGCCTGGGAGTGTTTTTTGGCAATGTGAGGACAATAAGGCTCAGACAGGTGAGACAGCTTTCTTAAGGTCCCATAGTTAGGAAGTGGCTGATCTCAGCCTTTCTAGTACCAAAGACAATGCTTTCCCCACTAATCTATGTTAGCTCTCAACTTCTACATCAAATGAAAAAAAGCTGAGTTTACTGCCAGTGGCAAACGAGGACGAATGGGAGGCCGATTTCGATGTCTCAGAGAAGAGAAATGAACTCCAGGTGACTGACAAGAGAAGGGCCTGCCTCATGAAGTAGCACGCTCCTCCCCACCACTGGAGCTGTTCACACTGCATCCCCAGCCCTGTGGACGCTTGCAGAGTAGATTTCTGGTGGAATAAGGCATACGCATACGAACTAGGAAAACTACGGTTCACAAATGCCTATAGCAGGTGAGTACTCACAACATACCGTGCAGAACTTGTCATAGCCAAGCAAAAGGTATCATCGAAACTGCTCAATTCATATGGCCGGAAGAATTCATTGTGGATATCAATCTCTTCTTCATACCTGTGAAATTTCTTCACTATCAACTTCTTCAAGTTCGCAGCACAGATAACTAAGGGAGAGACTGCCCGTTACCCAAAGTCTTGAGATTGTATCCTGGAGACATTTCTCTAATACTGACTGTGCTCATAGACAGCGTTAGCAATATTATTCTGTTGTATATTACATTTGAGGGTATTCCTTTAATACAACTTTTCCTACCTCTTTGATGAATTAACAAAATTTAAATGTAACTAAAGTGTACTTTTATACATTCGTTTGTATCTTTTGTCACTGATTAGATATAGGGGGAAAAAAGCTTAATTTCTCCTTGTGAATGGGTCCTTACTTCTCCTCTTGCCCAAAACATGTAGGAATACAATCAGCACTAGTTTAAAATGATGAATTAATGTATTATATTGGGTAGATATTTGGGATATAACTAATAAATGTATAACACAAAACCAAGTATAGGCTTACTAAGATAAAAAGAAGTATAACGTAATCCTTTCTCTTTAAGAAGCTAAAGGATGATAAAATCTCTTACAATAGCAGTATAATACTGAATAGCTAGTCATTTCTCACTAAAATATGCAAATAAAGATGAAGCTTCAAGTTCATTTAACTGCAAAATACGAGAGTGTAAAACCTGAAAGAGAAGCAGTTACCTACCTTCATCATAAGGCAGTGGTAAATGCTTTATTACCTCTGGTGTCCACCAGTAAGTGTAGCTATGTAAGTAAAAAAACAAAAACAAATACAGAAAAGGATAAGGATGATGTCAATGTTGGTTTCCTGCAATTCATCAGGTAAAAGGAGTTGTATGGCCTATGTTAAGATGTTGTCTCCTACTTCAAAGTTAATTTTTTTCTCTTTTTAAAACATGTTTTGACATGTTAAGTCCTTCCCAACCCGCTTCTTGTTTCAATTACATAGCAGATTTACAAAAATGCCTTGCATATACCTAAGATTCAAGATGCTCTGATGTTACTGTAGCTAAAAAAGAAAAGGTTAAAAGCCAACTTGAGGACTTTACTTCTCCCAGGGACTATGCTACTGGGTGAGCAGTGAGACGCTGACTCACACAGTCACCCAAGAGTTAGGCTACTTTTCTGCTCTGCGACATGTATAACATCGGTGTGTATAGTTAGTTAAAAGACTTCAGCAAAATCATTAAGGAGAAAATCAGATAGTTCTAAGGAATAAACCCCTTTAGACAATAGTATGGGTCCTAGCAGTGTCTAACTGTAAATAGGCACCACTTGGGCACACAGGCCAGTAAGAATTTCAGTTATCTGCTTTTCTGCTGGAAGATTCTTCTGCTGAAGCACAGAACCAGAAAGAATCCTGAGCTCCATTCTCTGAGAGCAACGAATATAATTCTAAATCAAATACTGATGAAATAGTTATTTTAGAGAAAAATGCTATGCCAAAGTTCCTAAGTGCTAGGAAGAGGAACACACACTTGTGCATGCATACATGTGCGCGTGCACACACACAAACACACCCTAGATTTTCAAAGGTTAAAAAAACAGCCTATGGCCAAAAATGCTATGAAGAGAATTTAATATAAACGAAGGATTTCTCAAAATAATATGCAGAAATTGCAGAGTGGATAATCCTCGCTGCAAAGAAATGGAGGCATTCCCAGGTGAAAGTGGCAACACAGGGAGCTCTCCCAGAGATGAGAAGCAGAGTCAAGGACGGTGGAAAGAGGAACACAAAGTCTACAGAACTGCGAGGTGGGAACCATGCTGTGATAACAGGAAAGGCCCCGGAAGTTCTCTTTCAGTCTAAAGTTACGCATTCCAGTAGAAGTGTGCCAAAATCCATTGTGCATAGAAGTCACTTGAGAATCTTGTCAAAAGGCAGATTCTGACTTAGCAGCTGGGGCCTGAGACTCTGCTTTTATGACAAGCTCCTGGGTAATGCTTGAGAACTGGCCCTCAGGCCACTTCTTCAATAGCAAGTTTTAAGAAAATGAATAGATGCAGAGAAAGGATAAGTCTGCTGTGTGCAGAGAATCCACTCAGGTATTCAATATTTATTAAGCACCTGTTGCATGTCAGACCCTGCTGTACGTGTTGCAAGTGCCAGGAATGCACCAGGAGCTGAAGGACAGAGCTACTGAGACCCAGACAGAGCACTGCAGGCAGAGGGATGAGAACAGCACGGGTCGCGGGTCTTCTGGTGATATTCTAGGGCAGTGTCAGTGAACTTTTTAGAGACCGAGTGACAGACTGCAGCCCAAAACTCATTTATTGCCAAGTGCCAACACTGCAATTAAACCTGAACACAGAGGTTTTAGCTTAGAAAAAGTAACTCCACGTTAACATCTTTTGTCTTAAAAGAAAAACACATGTGTGCCATAGGTTCGCCACCATGGTGCCAGGCAGGCGACAGGGGAAGCTGCTTGGCTGCTCTTAACCAGACTGATGCCACTCTTCAGAGAGTTGTGTGGACGCTGTGGGTTAAGGCTATCAAAAGTGTGAGGGTTTGTTTATTTATTTTTTCTTGCTGATTGTTCTGGGTTTTCTAGCTTTGTTTTCTCTCTCTCTCTCTCTCTCTCTCTCTCTGTTCTTGTTTCTGTATTGGTACTTTAAAAATTTTGCTTTATTCTTAAAAGTTTTCCCCTTTGTTCTGCTCCCTCTTTATTCCTTTTTATGTTTTAACTTTCTTCCCTTCCTAGTCACTTTCTTGCCTCCCCTCTCCTTATCTCCACCTTTCATATACACATGAAACAGGTGCTAGCATATGCACAGTAGAGAGTAAGAATTAACTAATGCTATAACTTAAATAGCACCATTTAAAGGGATGTCAGGGACTGGGGATTTAGTTCAGTGGTTAGAGTGCTTGCCTACCAAGTATGAGGCCCTGAGTTCCATCCCCAGCATGCAAAAAAACAAACAAACAAAAAGTACGAAGGGATGTCAGGGTAATTCTTAATAAAATTGTGCTTAGAGGACCCGATCAAAATTAACAACAAATATATTAATAGGTTCTGACAATCTGACAGACTCAATCTCTAAATATACTTCCACTCATCTGTATAGGTTCCTCCCACCTACACAAATACTGTTTCAATCCCCATTAACACTAGCTCTTTATCCCAGCTATGAAAACAATTCCGAAGAAGTCTGACCTCCTATTTTTCATCTATGACACTTCCCTTACCCTCCTCTCTTCCCACTGACATAGCCACTTTCTTTTCCCTGTCTTCTGTCCATCCCCCTACCTTCCATATTCCAGAAAAAAAACAAATAGTAATATATTATAGTCTGTAAGGGATACTGATAAAAGAATAAAATCAGAACAAATTTTAATGTTTGCGAGTGATGCATGGTTGGATCTGTTGGCATTGTTACAACCAGTGGAAATTCTCTTCTTACAACATAATGACTGGGTCCAACACAATTAAATTGAAGTGGTAAACAATACCTATTGACAAATAAAGGCAATATTACACCATTGGAAAACAGAAGTGAATGTTACAGTTCTTCATACCAATAATAAATTTTGTTCACTCTATTTGATCTCAACCCTCAGCGCAAAAAGGGGAGAAAAATAGGAAGGTGAAAAAACAAGGAAACAAAGTACCTCCAAAGACTCTCAACTGTCCCAAAGTAGATCCAAGGGGCATCAATGGAGAGGAAATCAAACACCAAATAGCTGTGCTGCATGAAA
>PVJO010025742.1:0-22230 GCA_004026905.1 Hystrix cristata
GTGAGTTGATGGAGGAAGGCACCAGGCAAGACAGCATGGCGGTTTCTTACAATGCCAGATGCATATCTACCATATGACCCGGTCAATCCCTTGGTAGGTCTTATCCCAGAGAGGAAAAGAACAGGTGTATATAAAGACTGTCACATATGCAACCTCATTTGTAATAACCAAAACTGAAAACAACCCTCATGGCAATTAGCAGGTGCATGGATAACCACGTTTTTGTATACCAACACAAGGGGACACTATTCCACAATAAAAAGGGAGGACCTATTGATTCACACAACATGAAGACAAAAATAATTATGTTGAATGAAAAAGTAGATAAAAATAATACTGGATGATTCTCTATGTTCAAAATTCCTGAAAATCTCCATTAGTGTACAGTAGCAGAAAGCAGGAAAATGGTTGCCTGGGGATGGGAGGAAGGGACAAGGCAGAGCAAGTTTCCAAGGTGAAAGAGGAAAACTTTGTGGGTGGAAAATGACTCATTATTTTAACTGTGCTTACGGGCTCATTGTATATACATATTTTGAAATGTACCAAATGTTACCTTAAATGCATGTATATATACACACAAGTATTCTCTAAGTCAATTATATTTCGGTAAAGTTGGTTTTGCTTGTTTGTTTGTATTTTAAAACATTCTGGAAGACACGACAACCAAGAATGGACAGGATTTCCATGGAAGGAAATACTTCAATGGTAAACAGAGTCACAACCCAAAACTGCAAAACACTCAAGAAAATAACAAAGCATGAACAAGCAGAGGGATCAGTACCCAGGAGCTAATGGGACAAGAGCAATTTAGAACTTCCTGCGAAAGGGGAGCAACTGTATTAAAATAACAACAACAAAGCCCATTCGCTTCCTGGCTAACTTAGCACTAACACCATCAGTTCCAAGTCCAGCAAAGTGAAATGAAACCACAGGAGGAGGCAGGGACAGGTCCTCAGAGCCAGGAACCACTCAGGAGCGGGATGGATGAAAGGATACAGGACAGAGGTGGCACGAGGGGCTCCCACTGGTCAGGTCACGGATAGTCTGGTCATTGAAATCAATAAGGTGAGCAACGGAGAACAGGGACAGAATAGGAACCTGTGTGATCACACTGCAGATTACGAAACCCAGACAATGCACGCAGGGTAACTCAGGAGTGGAAGAGCTCTGAGGAAGCCACCTGGACAGCGGGGGAGAGGGACATCATCAGGCAGGACAGACCCTCGCACCCTCAGTGGGCACCATGGCAAGCAGGGTCACATCCCATCGCCCTGCCGAGGACGAGTGGCCAGAACCCAGGCCTGACACGCACCCATCCCGAGACCCCAGCCACAAGGACGACACACAGCAGGGAGTCCAGACCGGAGCACTGAGGGACAACCCAGGGCCGGTTTCCTATTGCCAATGTGTTTATCTGGACTGGAGGGGATCCAGATTCCAGGAAATGCACAGCGAAGTATTCTCACAAGAAAGTGGGACACACTGGTTATTTCCTCTCAGTTTTCATGAAAACAGTATCATGTACCATCCATGCTACTTTCCTGTGAGCTTGGAGTTGTTTTAAAAAAATAGAGGGCTGGGGATTTAGCTCAAGTGGTAGAGTGCTTGCCTAGTAAGCGCAATGCCCTGAGTTCGATCCCCAGCACCAAAACAACAACAACAAAAAGATCATTACAAGTTTATGGCAGAAAAATGTATCAGAAATATGAAAATTTGGACTCCAGAATCCAAATGAGCTTCTAAGAAGATTAAAATGGAAATAAATGGATGCTAAAACTCGTCTTAGGGAAACCCCAGTGTCCTGAAGACAAAGCATGAAAAACAATGAAATGACCTAAAAAAGAAAGCAAGTCCCTCAGGGCAGCTTTGTCCCCGCAGGGCAAGGGCCACAGGTGACTGGGATGTCACTTGCATATGCTGAAGGGTAAATATCATTCCAGGATTTTACAAAGGCAGTAGAAAGAATTTTTTTCCCAAAAAAGTAAGGCCTACAGAAAATAACACAGACTATGCTACAGGAATTATAAAAGGATTCACTTTAGGAAAAATAGGTTAATTTTTTTTAAAGCAGTAAAGTGGGATACAGGATGCAGCATGAGAATCAGTAAAGAATCAGTAAACACCAGTACATCGAAATGAACTCTGCTTGTAAGTCTACAGTGGCAGGAACGACGTGGGCGAGTTGGGGGCTGAGGAAAGGAACCGACATTTCAGACAGCCTCAGGAATCACAGTGCTGACGCTTTGTTTGTGGGAAGAGGCAGGGGACCCGTCACAGCTCAGGGAAGTTTCTGTGACAGGAGACTAGAAGAAAAATGTGTAACTTCCAAAGCAGGAGGGTGGTGAAAAGAAATAAAATGTAGCAATCCAATGGAAAGAAAACAAAAATTAAAAGCAAAGAAGCATGGGAAATAGAAAATGTGAAATTAGGTAGGAAATTCACACCAGAACATATCAGAACTTATGCTAAGTAGTGAACCAAACTTACTAGGTAAAAGAAAATTTCTCAATTAGGATAGATCCTAATATAACCTCTTTACCCAAGATTCCTAACATTAACACCCAAAAGTTGAAAATAAAGAAGTGGACAAGCAAACAGTAGGTAAATAGCAGGAAAAGAAAACGGAGGTAGTGTTAGAAAAATGGAGTTTAAAGTAAAAATGACTATTAGTGATAAAAGAGTCATCGTATTTGATGATTAAATAAATCATTCAAGCCAGGTGTGTGGGTACACGGCTGTGGTCCTGGCATCCTCAGGTTCAAGCCCAGCCTGCGGAACTTAGCGATTCAGGGAGACCCAGCCTCAAAATGAAAAATAAAAAGGCCTGGAGACGTAGCTCGGTGTGAGGGCCCTGGGTTCAGTCCTCAGTATTGCAGTCACCTGAAAACAGCAGAAGTCTCCAGGTACGTAGCAGCAGAACCTCAGAACAGGTCTAGAATAGTCTCTCGCGAGTTACAAAGGAAAGGTGATGAATCGACTGTTGACAAGATAGCGTATCTTTTCCGGGGGGGGGGGGCTGGGGATCAAACTCAGGGCCTAGCACCTGCTAGGCAAGCGCACTATCACTTGAACCAAATCCCCAGCCCCGAACTGCCTGTCAAGGAGAGATTTTACACAGCTTGGTCAGCGACAAGTGAAGCAGACAAAGGTCTAAAATGATAGGATAGTTGACCCACACAGTTTGTGTGTGTAGTATCATAGGCACAAACAGACCCCTGCATCCAGGTATTTTTAAAAACATATTAAACCATTCATAAAACATTTATAAAACTTGACCATGTTAGACCATGAAACAAATCTCGAAAAATTCCAAAGAATTAGTGTACTGTAGGGAACACTAATGGAACAAAATGAATAAAAATATAAACTCGCTTCTCCAAGCAACCCCTCAACACTACACAACACAGAAGTTTGGAATAGTTGGAAACAAACAACCAACCAAAAAATACACTAAATGACCCTTGGGCCAGCAAGAAAATATAATAAAAAATTAGATATCTTAAGACTCAACTGACAGTGACAATGTCATACAATAAAACTTGCCAGATTTAAATTTTTGTATTAGAAGGGAAATAATAGGTGTAATCTCATACATTAAAAAGGAAAATGATTAAAGATTAATGAGTTAAACATCAAAATTAAAACATTCTATAAAATAAAAAGCAGGATATACCCAAAGAATGCAGAAGAAAATAATGCAAATAAGACCATACATTGTTATATAAAAACTAAAAACTAGCCGGGCGAGGCAGTGGACACCTGTAAACTCGGCAACTGGAAGGCTGAGGCAGGAGGATCTTGAGTTCAAGCCCAATCAGGGCAACTTGGCTGGACCCGGTCTCAAAGAAAAGCAAAATAAGTAAAATAAAAATAAAAACAACCTACAAATCTTTGAAAAAAATAATATGAGTCAATGTATGGCAAATTTGATTAAAAAGGAACTAAAGACATCAAAAATAATATAACAATTACAAAGATTAATATCTTAGGTGAAAATATCAATAACTTTCTGTCAAACACTTGGGAAATTAGCAAAATAATTTTTATAGAAAATATAAATTACCGGAATTGAATGAACATAAAATAGAGACGCAAACGCATGCGCAACCATTAAAAAGAGAAGAAAATAGATGGAGCACCCAGATCCTACCCGGCTCGGCGCAGCAGGCCCTGGGCCATCCCCGTGAGGCCTGCAGGCCCGCTTGTCCTTGAGGGCACGCGGGAGGAAGCCATGCGGGGGCCAGTCCCGGCAGGACACGGGTCTCCTCCGCGGAGGGCCCGCGGTATGGCCCCGCGCCCGCAGTCCCTGCCCCTAGCTGCCTCCTGAGGCCCGGCACAGGGACCTCCGCAGGCCCAGGTTCACCGGAACCTGCTTGGACTGCAGCAGGATCTCAGTGGGGACGCCGGCCACAGAACTCAGGGATCCGCGGAGGTCCACACTGTACGGAGCCGTTCCCGCCGTGCCAGGCTGGGAAAAGGTCCCCCGGGCCGGACCCGGCAGCGCTGTCCATGCAGCAGCTCACGGCCTGCTGGACTCTCCCGTCTCCCTTAACACTATCACTCCAGACTGGACCTGGGTGTGGGCCTGTAATTCCAGCACCCTGGGAGGCTGAGGCAGGAGAGTGGGGAGGGGCTACTTAGTGACTTTGTGAGGCCTGTCTCAAAAAAAAAAAAAAGGCCTGGGCTGAAGCTCAGTGGGAAGGCCCTGGGTTCCACCCCGAGTACCAGAAGAAACGTTGCTGCACATCCTTGTGTCTCTTGTAAAATGATACACTTTTCCCAAGGACAGAGACCAGTCTGCGCTTAGCACAGAACCTGGCCCAACATGAGTCCTTACTAAATTTCCCTCTGACCAAACCAGTCTCCACGTTTCTTCCTTCTGCATTCTTTGTGAAAGATGGGAATCTTCTTCTTTTCTTGTTTTTGAAACATGATCTTGTTATGTAGTTCAGGTCGGCCTTGAACTCACAGTGATCCTCCTGCCTCAGCCTCCAGAGTGCTGGGATCACAGGCATGCACTACCACCCTGGGCAAGGGAATCACTTCTTAACTTACAGTGTTATATTCCCACCATGCCTGAAGCTCGGTGCTCTGGAACTAGGGGAACAATGAATACTGGTTGACTAAACTCTCATCTTTATTTTATTTAATCTGCACACCTGTGAGCAGAGGACCAGGACCCAGTGTGTGACCTCTAAAATGGGCTGGATCTCCACCCCACCCTCTCCCTCCTCGTAGCTTCAGTTCCCTGCGGGTGACTTGGGATAAAGCAGCAGCTACGTCAGCGGCAGGGATGAAATGAAACACGCCTAACACTCAGGCAGAGTGGTGTTCGGTGACCGGTTGCCACTATTTCCGTCTCACTTTCAACAGCAACAGCCAAGCCGTAGACCAAACCTCCTCACCCTGACTCCTCTGCTTTCATTGGACTCAGCTGCTCTCAGCAGACTGTGGGTTTCGCATGAGGCGGGCCCACTGCAGCTGTGGGCAGTCAGGGCTCCACGCTGTAGTCCAAGGCTTCCCCTGTGACCCAGCGCCCCTCCACTCGACAACGTGCAAATGGGTCTGCACCCAGCAAAACACAAAGGTCCCAGAGTTTAGAAAATCAAATACACTGGAACACTTCATAGATGAAAGCCGTGTATCGCCACAAGCTCTGAGAATGACCAAATCAGGAAACAAAACACACCCAGGCAAAGTCACAAGAAATCAAGTGGAACCGGAATTCAGCCTGACCAGTCCAGACTGCTGAGTACAGGAAACACTCCTGGAATTCAGAGGCGGCCCTTACCGCTTGGTACCCTCCTCTGCCGCAGGCCATGAAGATAGGAAGCTGCGAACTGAGAAGACTGTCACCTGCCTGCCTGTACTGCAGTATCCTGTGAGAATCGAGACACTGATGGAAATCAAAGCTTACACGTAGGATACAGATCTCACCATCATTACATCACCCTGTGCCCACCGCACCTATCACAAACTCCAGTGATTCTGAAGCTGAGATTCGGAATGGCCCAGGGGCTCGCTGACCTGATCTCCTTGCTCTCGGGGAAGCTAGGGGTGATTAGAAGGCAGCACATCTCAGGAGTCACATGATTCAGGTTGTATTGAATTTTTAAGAGTAACTCCTGGAGTCGGGATTTTGCTGTGAGTAGGGGAGGGAGGGGACCGGTGTCTTCAGAGAGCCGTTCTATTTCTCCAGAAATCTCTAATCAAAAAGAAACCTAAGGAGAAACAAGACGATGGCGGAGCCTGCAACTGTGATGCAATCTGTGGTGTGGCAGTGAGTTAGCTGTCTGTCAGAAGGTCTCCAATAATTATACGTCTGGACCCCTGCGAAGGGATCTCAAAGTTCACACAGCCTTCACTTTATAATTATTCCACCTCAAATTCCAGCGTCTGCGTGCAGTTTGCAAGTGTCTGAAACAGCTTATGGACAGGTGTTTACCCTTCCGTGGTTTCCAAATCTGGTCTATTTAGATGCAATTGAAAACAAATACTTCTGTTGGACCAAAAAAATAAATAAAAAGCAGGCATCACAAAAGCAGCTCAGCCCCTGAAAGCGACAAAGTTATAGACTGTGATTTCACAGGACTAATCCAGCATTTGAGACTTTGATTCGCACGCTATAACATCTATAAGCTATAGAACCAGGTTTGACCACCTGGGCAACACGTAATCCAAACAGCTACTGAAATGACGACACAAGCGCACACAAATACACACACGAACCTGCAGCCTCATGTGGCCCACCAGTAAATTCTGCATGATTCCGATCTGCAGCAGGATCAGACACCACCACCATGGTGGGGCGAGCAGGCGGCACGGCCCTGTGGTGGGTGCCCTCGGCGCAGGGCGGCCCCTGTGTATGATCCCCCTGCTCCCCAAAGAGGCATCCACACTGCTTTCCTCAAACTCTGGATCCTCTTGGCTCAACTTCCTCAGTCGCTGGCATAACAGGCGTGCGCCACTGCAGGGGCCTGACTACCTACCTCACAGCTGTGTGGACCAAGGCGAGGAAGAAGTTTTCAGGAAGGGGCAGTTCGGCTCTCACCTTGCTGACCAGGCTGTGAGCAGAGTCGTCCTGCTGAGGCAGCACTCATGCCGGGGGAGAATATCCACGCCGGCTCTCTGTGTTTCCCCCAAACAGATGGAAATGCAGGCTGTGATTCAAAATACGCTGTCTCGTGAAGAGGCAGGAAAATACAGCAGAGCGGGTCAGAGAACCCTGGGCCCTCTCCCCTCCCCGCCTCATTCTCCTCATCCTCAGAATGGGAGACAGTCACTTTTGACAGCTGACCTGAAGATAAGGAATTCCAAACAGGAAGCCCCTTCGCTCCCTGCTCGGGGCGGCACACGAAGATGTCCCTCAGGAGGGCCTGGAGATGAACTGAGGAACCTCCAAGCTGTGGACGGGGTCTAGGGCCACACGCCAGCGGGATGGCGCCTTCCTTTCCTTGGCACATTTCACTCTGATGTCTCCTCTCACAAACACTGTCAGTTATGCTAGGATATTTTTCCGCACCAATTTTTCTGCACCAGTGCGCATCCGGGCCTATTCTAAACTCAACAGTGGCATTCTAATCCTCTATTCCAGGACTAATTGGGATTGCCAGACTAAGTCACGATACAAGGTACCTAGTGAAATATGAATTTTGGGTGAACAACAAGTAACTTTTCAAATAAGTATGTTTTGTACAACATTGGGGACATGCTTATAGTAAAAAATGAATTGTCATCTATTGCATGGAACATGCTTATAAGATACATTTGTTGTTGGTTGGCAGCTGTAATAGAACCCGGTCCCATAGGCACCCCAGGGCCTCCAGTAACTGGAAACTAGAGACAAAGGGGGCCTTGAAGATTACAACCACCTCTTCCTCCTAGAGACCACAGAGCACAGACCCAGGTCACTTGGTCAAGGTCACACAAGAGAAGAATGGCTCAGGCAGCACCCGCGCCAGCCTCCTACCCTCTGTTCACAACGTCACACCTGTGCACCACGGAACACGGACCAGACGCCCCTACCAACAGCTGTGAGGACGTGCAAAGGAAAATCCCTTTGTTATTTTGGCTGTTCTTTAAAAAAAGAAAGAAGCCCAGCAAAAGGACAATAAAACCTCATATCCTCGTATCCAGTTCAGCCTCTCTTGCTGGTTCCAGCTGGAGTAGGATTCCCTGAGGTTTCCCCACAGCCCAGCTCCAGCCTGGCCCGGCCAGCCTGCCCTGATCCCTTCCCAGCTTCCTGACCTCCCCGCCAGGCGGGCGGGTAATGGGTCTGATGCAAGCCTGGTTTGGCGGCTGAGGTCCGGCATTCTTCGCCTGTAATAAACAGGGTTGGTCAGGAACACACCCAGACAATAGTCTGTGCCCTGCCAGCCTCATGAACAGACAAACCCAGAGCTCTCAACCGAGGACACCAAGCAAAAACCACAAAGGCGCTTGCCTGGGGAGTGCAAGGTCCTGAGTTCAATCCCTGATGCCCGCCACAAAAACTGTGCTCAGCCAGTAGTATTCACAGTAGCCTCCTCCTCGGGGCCACAACAAACACCTGTGAACAAATGGAGACTAATGCAGTGTTAACGATGGGAGCTCTGGAGGACACAGATCCGCCGTGGGCTCCGGCCACACAGAGTGCACTCTGGGAATGCCAGCGGGATCCCAGGTTCCCTGCAAAACCGGAAGCCACCTTGGGGGGTGTTTTAGTTACTTTTCTCTCGTTGTTGGGACAGAATACCCGACACCCAAAGTTAGGGGAAGAAAGGTTTATTAGCTCACAGTCTGCAGAAGTTTCAGTCTATAGTCCGCTGGGTCCGAGGCGGCGGGGCTGGCGTGGTGGACTCGCAGCCGGCCGCAAAGTAAAGTGAGGAAAATGCAAGGAATGTATGCAAATCAGCAATGCAAACAAGCAGCTAGTTAAGCTTCTTCCTGTATCTATTATCTAGGCTACCTGCCCTCAGGGCAGCCCACACTCTAGATCCAGCTATTTCTCACCACATGAGGCTTTGGGGGGACATCTAGACACAAACCATAACAGGGGGCAAAACCCAGTGACTTCAATATTCTTTTCTTCAAAAACAACCAACTTGGTCATTCTGCAGCCAGAGGGAGTTTTGTTTTTGTACTGTGAGTCTAGGTGGAGATCAGAGGCGTTCTGATAACATTCACTGGCTGTACCCTTTCTTCCCTGCAGTTCATTGTATGTAAACTAGAGCTGCATAAACTTGACCGAAGAGACAGATTCGAGAGCCAGCAAAGGGCTTGGCCGGAGCATCACACAACTCGTAGAGGGCACAGCAGGGCAATGCAAGAACAGTGAGAAAAGCAAACCAAGGCCGGACTGGGCGTTTGCCAAGCCAAGCACGGCTGCTGCAGCCGCAGGGGCAGGAGCAGCCCCTGGGGTCGTCCTGGGCCCCTGAGGGTCTCCCAGCTGGGCTGCTTTCCACAGACCCCTGCGCCCCAAACCCACCCCTCGCACAGGCTCCTCAAGCCAAGTTCTTCCTTTACCAACAGACTGTAACCCAACCACGCCCTGAAAGGTGAGCACTCACTGGTTACTGTGAGCTGCAGCTGCCGGGCACAGCTGAGGGACACAGACACTTCCACTGGTCTCGGTGCAGTGTGAGATTCAGAATGAATCTCTGAGCAACATCAGAGCCCAGCTTTTCAGGGAACTCTAGGAAGTGATGTGTTCTAGGCAGGGACACTGTGGCAAGTAGCACCAGTGCTAAAATGAGCCAGAGGTCAAAGAAAGAGCTAAATAGACACGCAAATAAATCTCTGAACTCCAAACACACAAGACCTGGAAGGTGCATAAAACAAACCAGGTAAGAAATCACATCACTGCCACCAAACCAGAAGACAGGAGGTTGCATTGCAGTCCAAGACTCTCCTAGCCTGCTGTGACACATGGCCCCTAGGGTCAGCAGCCTGCCCCCAAGCCAGACACCAAGGAAACAGAGCACTATGTTCTGCTGGACGTCGTCTTTTTTTCTTGTTTGTTTTTGGTTTATTCAGTTCAGGCCGGCCCTGAACTCACCATGTAGCCCAGGCTGGCCTTGAACTCACTGTGACCCTCCTGCCTGAGCCCCAGGGTGCTGGGATTACAGGCGTGTGCTGCCACGCCAGACTGATGTCACCACTCCCACACACACACTGAGCTACACCCCCAGACCTTGTAAAGGTTTTTTATTTTTAGACAGAGTCTCTCTAACTTGCCAAATTGCCCAAGCTGGGCTCAAATCTGCTCTCCTCCTGCCTCAGGCCCAGGGTGCTGGGGTTACAGGTGTGACCACCATCCCTGGCTGTCATCAGTTGGTAATGGGAATAGGAGAAGGAACGGGCCCTTCTTTTGGAGGGCACCTTTGCTGTGATTTAAATTCAGTCAAGAAACAACTACATGGGGTGACAATCCCCTTGTTGAAAATATTGAAGTTTCACGCTTTAAAGCTTTGTTTGGGTTTGTTTTGCTTTAGTTTATGCTACATTTAACTCTCTGAATATTTACAGTGAAAGGCATTGTTTTTTTTTTTTTAACCTAAGAGTATTTAACTTGAACAAAAGAATCCCACTGCTGTAGTCCATTCTTTTTTGGCAGGGAGGTGGGGGGGGTTGCTGGGGATTGAATTCAGGGCCTTGCACTTGCTAGGCAAACACTCTGCCACTGAGCTAAATCCCCAACCTGTCATCCATTCTTAATTAAATGCAACAAGCACTGACAGGACCTCATGGGCAGAGGTCCTGGGCTGGACAGGAAAACGGTCCAGCCCCGAGTTCATGCACACCAGAGCCCCGTGGTCCAGCTTCATCTCTGTGTCCTCACCATGACTGGCCAATCCACGTCCCAGTGCGTGACTTCTGCAGCTCTATCTCCAGTCTGGAGTCAGAGATTCCCACACAGCTAAGAAACGTATGGGAAGCAAAGTGCCTCACGCATTTCCTTGAATTTTATGCGCTCTTAAGCTTTGGATTCACCATGAAAGAATGAACTGCCCTGGCCTCCTGTCGCCAGCCTCTCCCCTCACCCGCACTCTGGCCGCCCGTCCTGCCGTCCCCAGGCCAGCACAGAGCCCCGCCTCCGACCTATGACCTGTTAACTTCTCTTGAAGTCAACAAAAAAAACAAAGTTATCTAGTATCTCTTTGGAATCACTAATACCCATAAAATTGTGGAGCTGGGCATGCTGATTACACTCCTCAAACTGCATGCCGACGTGAGTATTAAAACACAGACTTTCCTACAAACATAAGCACAAGCCTCGTGCTTCTCAAATGATGGGGAACAGGGCTGCCCCCGACACCAAGGTCCAGTCCTCTCCAAGCCACCCGACCCAGGCCCCTGCACGGAACCAGCGCTCTGCCTGGATCTCTCCTCCTCAGCCACCAAGCACATCTTGCCACAGAGGCATGTGCTTCCTTTCTTACTGTAACACGCCTTACCTTTTCCTCACTTTCCTTTACTTTTTCTAAGGTAGCTATACTACTCTCATAATAATATTTTTACCTTTATCCCATATTTCTTCTTCTATCACCTTTATTAATCTTTATTTCTTATCTTCAACTGGTCTCTCTTTTCTCCTGCCCCTTTGCCTTTATTCATATACACTTAGTTTAAAAATATTCACGGAGCTCTCCCACATGCTGGAGACTATGCAACATCATCGTGGTGATGTGGACAACCAGAAGACAGAGATGGTGGCGAACCTCAAGGGGCTTCTGTGCCCAGGGACAGAAATACCCCATCACCCACAGTGTGAATGGAACCCAGTGTGGGTAGGAAGGAATCCCAGGGAGTCCACACTCAAATCCCAAATCCTGCACACTGGTGGGGGGTGTCTGTAATCCGGTTACTTCAAAATTTCATTTTGCACCTCTGTGAACAGGGACAATGTCACCCGTACCTGGTGGTAACCTCAGTGGAGACGACAGGTGCCTCACAAGGTCACCGGCCTGGCTGAGATGCCACGTCTCCCTCAGACACCCACTGCTGGGTCCCGCACCCAATCAATGAGTAGGGCTGATGTGAGAGCTATGTTAGATGGTCCGCAGAAACCACTGGACAGTTAGAATCCGACATGTGCTAGGAGCTACGCCAAGAAGACTCTTGAAATCACAAAATCCACACGTAAACCTGCTGAGTAAATGGCATTCTGCTAACTGGGATGCCTGTCTCTAGAGCCCTTTGCTGTATCATTCACGGTTTAGAGTGACCATGTCTGGGAAGTCAGTGAGGCAGGATGAGGAGAAGACTTCAGAGTCATCTAACTGGCAAAGGTAAATAACTTGTACTTTAAAAATTGACTTTTAAAAACATCAGCCACAATGTCTTCTGTTACGGATGGAATCGAACCCACTCCAAATTCATGTGTAGAAGCTGAACCCCAGTGCCCAGGATGTGCCCCTCCAGGAAACAGGTCCCCTGCAGCCCCGTCATCTCCCCTCCCCTCCCTGCCCCGGCCCACCTTCTCTGCCCATCCCGGTCAGGCCAGGGCACTGAAGGCCAACGTTCTCCAGGGTTATCAGGCACGGGCAGCTTGGTGAGTCCCAACCCGCCACCGGGCTTGCTCACATCCCTGCATCCGCCTGGTCTTGAGGCCGCCCCCTCCTCACAGGGCCCTACGGCTGCATACAGGTCACACCTGAGCCGGTCACCTACTGCTTCAAAAGAGGCAAAACAAGCGAAATAAACACAAGAACTCCGACCACAGGGGCAGCCAGGGTGCCGGTCACTCTGCAGCCGCAGGGTGGATCTATACGTAGGTGTTTCCTCTACCTAACCCGAGAACCTGAGAACCTGCTCATTACCCCCGGGGCTGCACAGGCCGGGTGCGGGCAGCAGTGTCCTCAAAGCCCACCTTAACCTGCTGCCGTGGAACAAGAGTCACAGCGCACAGACACCTTGCTCGAAGCCGATTCCAGCACCGTGGGTATCCTAAGAGGCAGCCGAGGGGGTAGGACTGGAGGGACCCAGAGGCCAGGAGAAACCAGGGACGGGTGGTGCTTCGTGACCTATCCTGTCTCTGGGGAGGGATTTGCTCCTGTCCCTGCTGGTTCCCACTGACCAGAGAAGTCAATATCCGGGACACCAGGAATCACCATTCCTGGGGCGCAGGCACCCACCTGCCACAGCTCCATGGGCACAGGAACCGGAGCCACCACCTTTGATCTAACTTGAGTCAACCAGCCAGAGACTTGGTGACACCTTTCTCACCTTTCCTGGAGGAGGGACCCCAGGAGGGACACCAGGAACTCTGATTTCATTCAGCACAGAAACTCCCCACAGTCACGGGGAGGCGGCCCGGGCACCGCCATCTCCCAGCTGCTGATTACATCAAAGCTGGGAGCACAAATTCAATTTTAGGATGTTAATCTTGGCCTGCCACTCAGAAATTTTCTCAGAGGGATATGATTTTTCTCTGGATTTCATTTTAAGAATGATTTTCTTCATCCACAATCAATAAAGATATGTTTTCATCAAAAGACCCTATCTTGGCAGAATTCAATTGGCTATTTCAATCTCTTTTGGTGACACAGTATTAATTAAACTAGTTTATGTTGCACCTCAACTGGAAAAAGAGGCAGCAAAAGAGCAACTCCCCAGAACACATGTTCTGTACGCATCAGCGCAGAGGGCAAAAAATAATTTTCTCCTTCTCCAGGCGACAGACATTAGCTATTCAAGAGAGCGCTTGCATTGGATCATCACCGAGATTTCACTGGGAAAAGAAAGACGCCACTCTTGGTGTCGGTATTTTTGTTAAATAAATAGAAATCGAAATGTACATACAGCATGTATGCCAAACACTCCCTCCTGGTGCCCCAAGAGGAAGAGAAAGGGACAGGACGGCCACCCAGAACCGGGTCGTTGTTTCTCTTAACTGAATAAATACGTGGATAACGATGTGATTAAAATGTCTTCTTATCTTTAATTTTGAAACAATTATAATTGAACCCACTGTATTTCCGAAATCAGGCATAAAGAAATATTTTAAGTTTTTCCCATTAAAGAGAGAAGACATTATGAAGTGTACTGCAGACAGTACAGGAGTTCTGCTTTAGCATCACTGGGGCAGAGGCGCGAATTCACCTAGCAAGTGTCCCTGATGCGCCTGACTGTTCTCTGCCTTGGACTTGCCCAGAGATGCTGACTGACTGACCATGGAACCTGTCTGGCCCTTACGAGAGGGCTGAGGGTCCCTCAGGCGCAGAGAGGGCCTGACAAGGGATGGAGGGGCGGTCTGGAGGGGCCCATGTCAGTGAAGGAATACTCAGCTGCCATCTCACATCCCAGGTGAGAAGGAAGGAGAAACGGAAGGGAAGAGAGAGAGGGAGGGAAGGATGCTCTAATAAAACTCGTGGCCCCTACAGATGAAACCTTCTCACCTTCCTTGTCTCAATCAACCAACCATTGTGCTTCATAACATAAGAAGTTGGTGATTTTGAAAAGTAGTTGTCTTGATAGCCAAGAAGTCTGCGGATTTCACAGAGCCCAGCAGCCTCTCCCTTCAAAGTGTCACCTGGTCCTGTGCTCAGAGAATACTTAGACTAACCAGGACTTGTATCAAAAAGACAGAAAGAGAAAAGCATCAAATCAAGGCACAGCATGAGAATTTATATAAATCTAGCCCGAGTCTCTATTTTACCCTATTTTATGTATCAAAGAAAAACAGCAGAAAGTTGACTCGCTCACAAGAAAGGTTTGGCTAGGGCTTGAATTTGCTCAGACACTGACCAGTGAGTGACAGGTCAGCCCAGACAGCGCAGACACGGTCCTAAAGCCCATGTCACCAACATCGCCACCTGGTCAGTACCACATTAGAGGCTGCTGAAATCCAGACCCCAGGACTGCACACAGGTGCATGTCAGAACCCTGGGGAGGGACGGTCCATGGGCTGGAGGACCCATCCTATACAGAACAATTGATGAAACATTAAGGTCAACTGATTAGAGAAAAATTCGCTGAATCAAAGAATGAATGTGTGACCAATAAAAGAACAACTACCCCAAAGTTCTTCCTGAGCCAGGTGTTCAGGGTCAGCCTGAACGGTGGGTCTGGCCAGCCTCTCCAGGATGATCTCCCTCTACAGCGCTCAGTCCTGACGTCCCTTGCTGGTCCCCGTGTGCCAGGCAGCCCTTCCCTACTCTGCAGGGACTACCACAAAACCTTCTCTGCTTTAAAATCCATGTGAGGGAAGAAAGCAGAAAACTACAGGTATTTAGTTGTTCAGCACTTCTGTACAGTGTTTACAAGACTGGTGACTCATGTGTGATCAAGTTAGAATTTCTACTGAAATTCTTCCAAATTTAAAAAGGGTTTTAAAAAGTAATAGTATCAAAGATACCTCAAGAAGCTAAAATTCTTTTACAAATTCCTGTCAGAGTTTTCAGTTTGCGTTTTGGTGTCCCGAAATAACAAACCAGTTTTCAATATCTCTTGCACACCGCAATGTTTCTAAGACTCGTGGGAAGCTGGAGAGAAAGTCAAGGAGCTCTGGCAGCTGCTGAGCCTCTGGGCGCAAGTCTGAAGGATCTTCCTCCAGGCCGTGCCCAGAGCAGGTCAGATGCTCCTGTTGCGCCTTCCAGCACACGCCTGCCTGAGGTATAACCCCTCTCTCCCGAGTCTAGGTGAGCGCCGCCTGTCTCCCGGAAAGAAGGCGGCTGCTGCCTGTGGAGCACAGGTGGGGACCATGTCATAGGCAACCACGTCTTCCCCAGAGCTGGGTGCCCTTGAGGATCAAGTGTGAATAATGCGAAGTGAAGGGAAGATCGCCAAGTCACGCTTGAGGAAACCAAAGCTCGGGGTCACAGGACTTGCCGTCCTGCAGCAGCCAATGGGGTGGGCACTGTGGGTACAGGGCGCTTTCTCCTCCTCACCTGGGTGCACTTTCAGCATCTGCTCCAGGTCAGTGCCTTCCAGCCGGAATCCTCCAGCCCAAATCTGCTGGGCTTCCCTAGGGCCCGGTTGATGTTTAGCCAGCTCCGCCCCATCGCCTGAACTGGGCCCTGTGCGGGGAAGGACCTCCCCACCGTGCACTCCTCTGCGATTGCCAGCCAGGCATCATCATGCAGGACCGAGCCCACACGTCAGACCCGGCAGGTGCCCAAAGTCCTCTCTGTGCTCCTGAGCGCCCACCCCACTGCTCACTCACAGCAGCACTGCGGAGGTCGGGGCTCAGCTGCCCAGGGCGCCTCCATCCTGTACCTGCTCACTTGGAGCACCTATGTGTGGGGCTAAACTTCACCTTGACAAAAGACCGCAGTGGCTGCCTTTTACTGACCATTACTTGCAGACCCCACTGTTCGCACCACTCACCGTCCTCACCGTGTCCCCTCTAAGCCAAGAGGGAGCCTCCTCACACCACAGCCAGACAGAACCAGAGGCCCTGTGCGGCGGGGTGGGGTTGGGTGTGTCTGGCTGGCGGGCCTGGGAGTTGAGAGGGACCCCTGAATTAAGCCTCCCACTGCAGAGAGCAGGACTGGAGCTCTGAAGAAGGTTCCCGGGGCCCCTGGGGCCCTTTAACCAAAGCCGGGTCTCTGATTTTGAAGATAAAGGTGACAAGCAAGAGGACTGCTGGGACCCAAAGTTAATCAGAGGACCCGCAGGACCTCAAAGCCATTTTCAGCCAGAATTCAGCCTGCAGTTAAGAGCTTCGAGTTCAGGTCCCCACCAAACGCCGGCCTCCAGTGGGCCAGGAGAGCAGATCCGGAAATGCGAACAGCCTAGACTGCGCGACCACACACAGGGACAGCACGCCCAGGAGGCCCACGGTGCAGTGGGCAGGGCCGCTGGTCAGAGACCCCGGAGCGCAGCGCCAGAGGCAAAGCAGCAAGCGTAAGACGGAGTAGCAGAAAGAAGACGGGACTGCCCAGCCAGAGACCCCGAGGGACCCGAAGCCACCATTTCCGAGGTGACCTGAAGCTGGTTCTTCTTCGGGGACCCTGGACCCCGAGGGCGGGTGGCTGGGGCCGTGGAGCGGGGGACAGTGACCCGAGTGCGAGCTCTCCCGACAGGGGCGGCGGCGGGGACCTCGTGGTCTTCGCAAAAACGCAGGGACATCTGGGTCCTGGAGGGGCTGGGACTAGGGGTGTCAGAGGGAGGGGCAGGGACGGGGACAAGGAGGGGGGACAGGGAGGGACATGGAAAGAGAGAGGGACAGGGAGGGATGAGGAGAGGGAGGGACGGGAGAGGGAAGGGGAGGAACAGGGAGGGACAAGGAAAGGGACGCGGGGACTCACTTGCCTCCTGGGCCGACCTCGCACCGCGCACCGGGGCCTCCTGGTGCCCAGAGGACTCGGCCACCGCGGCCAGATCCTCCCGGTCCGGCCGCCGAGGCGGGAAGGTCCCCGCTCCGCCCGCCCGAGCGTTCACCCCGCGGAGCCCAGGCCGCGCGCTCCGAGCTCGGCGTCCAAGTGATCGCCCACGCGGTCCGCGCCCAGATCTCCGTGGGACCGGCGCGCTTCGGCCTCCGCCGAGAGGCGCGGAGTGGGCACTGGGGCGTCGGCAGCGCCGGGGTGGGAGCCTGTGCCGCGCCTCGAGAGCCGGAAACCTGTCCGCAACCGCCTGGACCCAGAGCGGTCTGCAACCCCGCCCGCGGCCCCGCCCCCGGGTATCCGCGGCCCGCCCCCAGGTAACCGCAGCCCCGCCCGCGGCCCCGCCCCCAGGTGTCCGCGGCCCCGCCCCCAGGCAGCCGCAGCCCCGCCCACAACACCGCCCTGCCCCGAGGCCCCGCCCCCAGGTATCCGCGGCCCCGCCCCGGGCAGCTAAAAACCCGCCCCGTCCCACCCTGGCCCTCAGTGCCCCAGTTCCCTGTCCTTGGAGGCTAAAGTAAAGCAGCCTGGGGCCTGAACGGGGACCCAGCTCTGACTGCACCCAGGAGACCCAAGGATCTGATACCAGACCACACCCTGCGCTGAGCAGGGGACCAAGACCCTGTATCCAGGGTGGGCGACCCTGGAGCACCTGTGATCCCAGCACATGGGGAGGCTGAAGCAGGAGGTGGCAAGTGAGCCCAGCCCAGGCATCGTAGGGACTTCGCCAGGTCCCTGGGGTCTAAAATGAAAGGAGCTGTGGTTGTAGGTAGGTGTGAAGGCCGTGGATTCAAGCCCAGAGTTGAAATAATGAAAACTGGGTAAAAATCAGCATGGGACCAGCGTCCCCCTGCAATAGTGGCCGATGCCTGCCTGCAGTCTACGCAGGCGGAGTGGCTGGGGCCTGCCTGTGGGACCCAAAGCTCCGGGATGCAGACGGGAGAGGTTGAGGCTCCCTTTTCCACGGCGCCTGGCTTTCCACGGACTGTGGGCCCCTGGACCCCTGGGCACCTCCAGAAGTCCCGTCTCACAGTTTCCCTGCCCTAGTCCCTGTCCAGGCCGGCAAAATGTCACCACGACAGACCGTGTGCCCTCATGCCGGCCTGTGCACCAGCGGAGGCTGTGAGCGACCTTTGCAGTCGGTGCTTAGGTGTCCCCAGGTCCCGACTGCTGTGGTTGCTGTCCCAGTGTCCCCACAGGCCACGCCCTTGTCCCACCTGAGCAGCACCTTGGCTGCAGCCTGGGAGAGTCCTAGCTGCTGGCTCTCAGCACCCTTCCTGCAGCCCCACATCTAGCACTTTCTCCCTCCCTGCGCTCTGAACAGGCTACCTCACTGGGCGGCCCAGGGCCCATAGGAACAGGGCGGAAAAGAGGAAGAGAAGTGGGAGGAAAGAATGTACTGTCAATGACAGCACAGGCACACTAGTCTCCATACCGGTGTGGTCACTGCCCATGCTGAACTTGACCCCAGTCCTTACACCGCCTACAAAAATTAATTCAGAATGGATCATAGATCTAAATGTGAAACATAAATTTTGAATCAGTTAGAAGAAAACAGTGAAATCATGGTTACCTTCGGTTAGGAAAAAAGATCATGAAAGAAAAATGTTGAAAAACTTGGTCACTTCACCAAAGAAAATAATGACAGATGCAAAATGAGCTCATGAAACAATTCTCAACATGTCTAGCTGTCAAGGCGCTGCTCCCACTTGATAATACTTGTTACTTTTCAGTTGAACTTCACTCCCAGTAGTCTTCACTGACTTACATCTTTTCTGCCCTGAATTTACACATGTGTGTGTCTTTAGAATATAACGTTCTTAGCGAAAGCGCCTCCTCCCTGGCCTTCCTCCCCACCTGCAGGGATGCCAGGCCGCCTGCCTGGGGGTGTATTCTGCCCCCCGCCACCTGTGGAACTCAGGAGTCTGAACACAAGGACCGACGTGTGTTTCTGCGCTGATGAGATGTTGCCGGGTGAATGCTGCTCTCTAAGCACAGAAAGACTCTTGCAGATGCAGGAACTGTCCCTGGAGGGCACATGATCCTTTAACTTCTGACCAGCAGCGTAATGCTGAAATGAGCAGCAGCAGTGCCCAGGGAAGTCACTGTGGCCCATCCATGAAATCGCTTAAGACAACTAGTGATGGTCTGCTTAGCACCTGTCCTGAGGGTCTCTGGCGGTCTCTCTGTGGTGACCCCCCACCTCGAGTTAGGATCTCCTTCTCTTCTTAAAATTATTATTAGACCATGTTTGCAGTCCACAGTGCTTACATTCCTTGTGTGGATTGCTATATGTACGTGACACATCGTAATTCCTTTATTCAACCCCTTCCCCTCACCTCTCTACCTGCTCCCTCCATCTCTTGGTCCTCTTCCCATTTGCAAAAGATCTACCCCATCGTTTCCTATTATCTGTCTTTTATTTTGCTCTTTGATTTATTTATATTTTGGGTTTCTCATATAAGAGAAACCACGCAATATTTAAGCTCTATGTCTGATTTATTTCATTTAATACTATGGTCTCCAGTGCATCCATTTTCCTGCAGATGGCTCAAGTTTATCCTTCTCTTTGGCAGAGTAGTGCTCCCTTGTGTGCAAATACCACGTTCCTTTTATCCCTTCATCTCTCGATGGACATACAGGCCACCTGCAAGATTTAGCTATTATGAGCCATGCTGCTAGAGCGTGGGGGGGTGTGTGTTTCCGCAATATGATGTCTTTAACTCCTTGGGAGGATGTCCAGAAAGGGAGTAGCTGGGTCAAAGGGAATTTCTAGTCGTGGTTACTTGAGGACTCTTCACCTTGATTTCCTTAGTGGTTTGGTGACTGTCTTCTTAGGAAAAGGATGCGGAAGGAAGGATGGAGAGGGACTGTGTTCCTTAGCTTTCCCACTGCTCGGACACAAAACCAGACAGCCACAACCTGAAGGAGGAGGGTGGATGAGGCTTAAGGTTTCGGGGGTTTGATCCATGGCAGAAATGGTGTGGAGGGCGGGCCTGGTGGAGCAGGGCAGCAGGACTGTGCTCTACTAATCCAGTAAGCGTCCCTTAACCCAGTGAAGGTGACACCACAAGGCTAGGGGCACCGTGCTCTCGGTGTGGACCACGGGATGACCTTGCCCTCTGTCTGTGGTCAGGATCCGAGGCCTCTTCCTATGGCCACCAGACATGGAGGCCAGCAGTGTGGGGCCATCACCTTGCGACTGGGTAAGTAGATCCTCCAGGCCTGCTGAACTCTGACTGCACGAACACCCTGAACCGGAAGCACAAAGCCCAGACTTCGAATTCCTACCCGCAGATACCCTGCGATCTGAAAGCTGATTGTTTGGAGTCAGCAGGTTTCGAGGTGAGCAGTGGATGACTTCACGCAAGACCCATTCAAGAACCTTCGGGATGGAGATGTGCTGAGGATGCAGCACCATAGCGTCTGTGTTATCGGGACCTCTATGCCTTCCCCGGCCTCCCAGGGCCTGCACTGTGTGGCCATGGCTGCTGCTTCTGACCTGCCAGTGTGGTTCCTGTTTCCTGTGTTGGCGAAACCCACTCTCCTTACCAGGAGGGCCTAGTTCTCCCTGGAGCGCCTGGGGCCAGGCTGCTGCTGCTCTACACTCAGCGCACACAGCCCCACAGCCCAGGCCTCAGATGGTGCTCGCCCCTCGGAGGAGGCAGCAGCTGCCTGGCCACCTCTGGCTTCGGGCCCGCTGCAGGGCTTCTGGTGGCTGCGTCGAGAACAAGGACACTGCCCAGAGCCAGCAGCAGAGGCCCAGGGCTATCCAGGCTGGGGCAGGTTCAACTCCTCGGCATGACTCTTTCTGTTAGAGCTAATAAAAGATTTCATAAATGTCAAGTAGATGGAGGAGAACAAAGGTAAGGTTGCCGATTTTCATTTTGCTAATTAATATCATTAAGAATAAAACAAATGAAAAATATCCTTAAGCAAAAATAAATAAACACACCGAGGTGCATTATTATGCAGTCATAGAACACCAAGGATAATAAGCAGATTCTCAAAACTTCCAGAGAGGGAAATGAAAGGCCCCGGCCAAGGGCGGTGTCACCGGCCTTGACATCTCCGGCTTAGTCTTCTCAGTGGTGCAGAATGCTGCAGCCCGGGACTCCTGGCCAAGGTGCGAACGATGGCCAGACATCTGCCTCTCAAATGTGCCAGAGCCAAGCACAGAGCCTCCATCCACATTTCTCAGGGAGCGTGCAGGTACCTCCTGCAGAACCAAGAAACTGACCACAAAGAAGGAAGTGCAACATCCAGGAGTTACAGGGACAGGGCGCGGCACGAGGAGGCAGGGCAGGGAGGGCCCGCCTGCAGCAGGTCCACACTGGGGGAGAAACCAGGGCCGGAGAAGCCTCTGAGGGCAGAGCAAGGGCACGGAGGGGGAGGAGAGGGCGCCATGAGGGCAAGAGGTGGGAGGAGAGGATGTCCGACAGACACTGCAGAGAAACAGCAAGAATGTAAACAGTGCAACATGGGTACCTAACGTTATTTAAAATAAAAAGTAGCACTTCAAATGGTAATAACATCTAACACGTATGTGCTAAAATTAAAAATTGCTACAAGAAGCCAGGCGTGTTGGTACGCGACTTTAATCCCAGTGCTCTTGGAAGCCGAGGCAGGATGATTGAGAGTTCCAGCCCGCACCTGGCAGAGTTCAGTCACACTGGAGGCAGGGCCTCTCCCTGGGGACAGCAGGGCGCTGCAGTCGTCCTTCGCAGCCCTCACAGTGTGTGGACACAAATGCTCTTCCTGCTGAAACCTCAGGACTGGGTCTCTCTGGTTTGTAACAAAACTAAAAGGAGCAATGGATGAGAAGCACTTAGTATCAGCTGTGGACCTCTCGCACGCGCTTTCTCACTAAGTTATAATCTGCCAAGTGGAAACCAAAAGGATGTGACACAAAACTACGATCCACACC
>PVJO010025743.1:0-22252 GCA_004026905.1 Hystrix cristata
GTATTCTGTCCCAACAACGAGAGAAAAGTAACTAAAACACTTTGTATGGGAAAGGCTCTGGTTAATGAAATTTGAGGTATCATTCTCTACATCAGTTTTGTCATTACTTTGATTTCTGGCTTCATTCAAATCATTAAATTTCTCTAAGCCTCAATAAAATGGAGCATCTATGATTGTTTAACAATGCTTTCAATCCTAAAGGGTTTGTGATTCTATAACCCAGACCTTTGAAGAAAATTCTGTTTGCCTAACAACAAATGCTAATTAAGTTTTTACTACTCATACACACATACACACACAATGCCATTACACACAGAGACACAGATGTATGTTAGAGTTTATCTTTCAAAGTAATTTAAAAATCTACTTTATCTTGATAGATCCTGACATAGAACCCTTGACAGATGCTATTGCAGGATATACAATAAAGGGGTCGGTCAAGCCACGATTAGAGAGTAAACCAGGTAAGAACAAGGATTTTTTTAAACTTCATCACTGGTTTAAAGTCACCATTTAGCTTCTCTATAGTTAACTATAGATCTTTGTACCTATAAAATCTTCACAAATTCTCTTACAATTAATAGAAGTCTAGTACCTATAACATCTTTACAAATTCTCTCCTATAATCAGAAGTATTTGCCATCAAGGAAACATTACCTAGATATTATTAGTTTTAGACTCATCCATTCAAATAGTAATCTTCAAAAATTCAGTATTATTGTGACCTAAATATATGATTAGTAAAAAATAAATAAATAAATATATGATTGGTACAACTATTTAAAGTGCTACTCTATTCATTTATACATTTCTTGCTGCAATGGAAAATTTTCTTGGAATTAAAAAAGAAAAAACAGTCTAGACAATGAATGTGTTAAAAAGAGGAATGTAAAAGTTATTTCATTGATTACTCATTTCTTCTAGTCGATGATAATATAAGGTAAACTTATAATATTTAAGCTATTCAGTTGTATTATTTAGTCTAATAATTACACAAATGAATTTATTTCTAGAATAACAGTGTTAATACATACTTTTTATCAAAAAAAGCCCACAGATTAACAGAGAAATAAGGAAAGAGGCAGTTGAAGAGAACCAGGCCATAACCAGTTGGGTTGGCGGCTACAGCTCAGTGGCAGAGCCCTTGAGTGCTTGAGTGATGGCCCGGGTTCAACCTCCAGTACCACACACACACATTCACACTCACACTCACACACACAAACCCATTCTCAATAAAGGTAACAGCATGCCTGTTCAAAGCTGTGGTCTTGGGGGAACAAGATTAGAGACTTCTCATTATGGGCAAAGACTTTAGTAAAATGGTCACACAAATCACTCAATTAAAAAAAAAAAACAAAAACACCAAGCCTTTAAATGGGATGAATAAATCCCTGTCTCTCCTTGCTTCAATATGTCATCTAAAATATCCAGTTTTGAGTCATTCAAAGAAAGAATAAAGTATGACCCATGCACAGAAAAAAGCAGGTAACCAAAGTGTACATGAGAGTCCCAGATATTTGATTACTGAGACTACGAAGCCTTTGTTATATTGAAAGATATCCACAATGAGAATTACAGAATATTAAAAATAAATTAAAGAAGACAGTCAAAGATGAAAAGACGTCCCCTGATCATGGATTAGCAAAATTCATATTGTTAAGACACCATATTCCCAAGAGCAATCTACAGATCCAGTGTGATTTACACTGACAGACTGTATTAGTGACATTCTTCACAGACTTGGAAAAAAATCATGGTGTTCATATGAAAATACAAAAGACTCGCTATAGCCAAAGAAATCCTGGCAAAATTGTGATACCCAATTTCAAAATATACTACAGAGAAATCATAACAAAACATCTTGGTATAAAAACAGACACCTAAACCAATGGAACAGAATAGAGAACCCAGAAATAAATTCACACACCTATAGCCAACTGATTCTGACAGAGGTAACAAAAACACACATTGAACAAAAAAGACCCTCTTCAATAAATAGTGCTAGGAAAACTGAATATTTACATCTAGAAGATTGTAGACTCATCCCTGTGCAAACATCACTTCAAAATGGACCAAAGATTTTAAGGGACGATCCAACTACTAGAAAAAATCGTAGGAGAAATGCTTCGAGATGCCCACACAGGTATCAGTTCTCTGATAGAACTATAATCACTCAGAAAATAAAAACCAAGAACTGATTATATCAAATTAAAAAGTTTCTGTAATGGTAATGCTCTGTACTTTACTTGTTATTTCAGTATTGGTACATTGAGCTGCAAATGTTACCTTGCAGCCTACAACATTTATACATGAACTCAGTCATTTTTTTCAAAGCAAAACTTCCACCCTCTGGTGTTTATTCATTGTAGCTTTCCAGCTTCAGCGATATAATCTCCAGTAACCAACCATCTTTCACTCACAAAAACTTTGTTCCAGTAGTTTACCTAGGTCACCTATCATAATAGTCTCTTTTTCAAAATGAATTCAACTTTAATAGCTTTCATATATTTCCTCTGTCATTAGACCTTAACAGTAGTTTCTAAATCCAGGAAAAGTTCAAATAGTACAAAAATTCAAACCAAAGGGAATTCAGTCTCAGTGTTGTTACTACTTCAAATTTACCTGCTTGATCTTCTCCAGCTACAAAGTCTACAGTCTAAAGACAGCTCAGAGACACATTTTTCTGTCTACAAAGTATCTTACTGATGCACACTGGATTCATAGTTACATAATATATACATAATATATTCCTGAGGTAATCATAGAATTTCCATCTCATGTAACTCTGTGACTTTGGGGACCATAATCTGCAAATGGGCCTATATAAAAACTGTTAACTATATACCAATAGAGTGATCATGCTATTAGTATAAATTTGGAAGTTACAATCATAGAAATCTCAGATTGACTTCATTTTTTGCAAGAGATTACATTGTATCCAAATGCACTGGTGAAAGAATTAGGAACTTTAGTTTGTGCATCAATTTTATCACTACTGTAACCTTTTGTCTTCAAGTCACTATATATTTTAAGCCTCAATATAATGAGGTTTATGTGGTTGCTAATAGACCTTCTGTTTCTAAGGTTTTGTGATTCTGCAATCTAGACATTGTTTTAAATATTCTTCCATAATAACAATGTAGTTTAGTACAACACACACTTGTAGCAATGTTTACCTTATAACATATTTTGAAATCTGTTTTGATTCTATAGAGCCTCACACAGAACCCTTGTCAGATATTATTGGGAAAAGTATAATAAAGGAGCCAAGGAAGATACAATTGAAGAGTTACACTGGTGAGAATAAGAATTATTCTGTATATTTCTGGAGTTAAATTAAATATGTATATTCATGTAAATTTCTGGAGTTAAATTAAATATGAATCTTCAGTGATAACACCTGTATGTTAGTATACATAGGTAAAATTCTTCATTAATATCCTCCTATAATTAGAGTCTAGTATATTATCTGTGAAACATTAGCCAGACAGTTTTAAAGCCCATCAGTGCTCTGGTGACCTTAGAATAGGTTTGCTATAGGTACATTATTTCCAATACTATTATACTCTATATTTGTGGGAAGTTACATTGAGTTTGCAAAAGCAGAAAGTCTAGCTGATGAAATTGGGGACAACGTGAATATAACAGATAATTGAATCATTGGAATGTATTTGTCTGTTTTGTGTTGCTATAACAAAATATCTGAGACTGGCCAGGTGTGGTGACATACAGCTGTAATCCCAGCACTTGGGAGGCTGAAGCAGGATGATTGCCACTAGTTCGAGATTAGCCTGGTCTACATAGTGATTTCAAGGCCAGCCTGAACTACATAGCAAGATCCTGTCTCAAAAAAAAAAAAAAAGTATCTGAAATGAAGAATGTATAAAGAAAAGACGTGTATTTATCTTACAATTTTAGAGGTTGAAAATCTAAACTCAGGTAGCCCAATCTGGTTGGCCTCTGGTAAAGGTCTTCTGGCTGTGTCACAACATGGCACAAGCATCAGGTAATGAGAAAGGAGCAGAGAGGCAGAGACATGGCACAGGGGAAGAGAGAAAGTAAGAGACCATGGAAAGGCCAGACTTGTTCTTTTATAACAAATCATTCTGTACCTGATGAAAATTCCAGGCAGATTTATAATCTCTCATCTGCAGTAGAGTTCTTCATTTATGTTCAGAGATTACACTACTACTTTTCATCTTGGAGTAACAGGATTAGAAAAATTTTGTTTTATCTTTGATGTGATTCCAAGAGTCAGACAGGAATATAAGGGGGAGAGACCCTCAAGAACAGCCTGCTAAAACCGCTGGTATCCAGAAGAATCTAAGGCTTTGCCTTGTGCAGAATAGCAGTAGAAGCTTCTTGTTGTAAGGGGTGGGGGACACTTCGGTATAGTACTGTAGGCCCATCACTAAAGAAATATATAAGGAGGTGACACTGGCCGGCTTCACATAGAGGAGAGGGAAATCACTAAAGATGCTATAGGTAGTATACCTTCTAAAATCTTCAGAGAAATTTATTAATATGCAGAGAAACTAAAATGTGACCTGTCTAAGAAAAAAGTCATGCCACAAAAACTGCTGGTGAGAGTCCCATGTATTGGACATTGCTGACAAAGACTTCAAAGCACTTACTATACATGTACTTTTAAAAGGAAAGGAAGCCATTCTTAAAAAGTAAAAGGCAGATTAGACAAGAGGAAGAGAATAAGGGAGGGGTGTAACAGCAGGTAATAAGGGGGTAAATATGATTAAAATGCATTATAATCCTCTTAAAAATGTAAAACTAAGGAGAAAGGTGAGGCAAGGGGATGAAGGGGGTGAAAATGGTCAAAGTATGTGAATCTGCCAAATTTCTGAATCTGCCAAAATGAATCCCGTTAGTCTATATAACCAGCTTCTACTAATAAAATGATGTGAGGGGAAAAAAGAAAAGACAGGTATGATGAAAATATCTTATCAAATTGAGGACATCAGCAGAGATACAAATTTTTTAAAAAGAATCAAAACACAACATGAATGATTATCTTAGTGTTGTGAAATCTGTCTAGAAACTGATACAGAACGCTGGACGAATGTCTTCAGAGGAGGTAAAATACTTAGTGGGATAAAGACACAACCCAAAAGTCACCCTGGTAAGAACAGTTATTTTTCAGTATTAATATTTTTTATCTTCTCTGAGAGTTAACTAAGAATGGATTGTTAATGACTACAGAATTTATGTTATTGCACGAACAAAAGTCTTTGTGAATTCTCTCTTATGAATAGTTAAATTCTAGCATTTGTTATCAACAGAACATTAGCTAGATCTTATTAGTTTTAAACTCATCTCTTCAGAAAGTAAGACATAAAAATCCAGTGATCTTGAAATATGCTTGATGGAAGTGTTTCCAAGGCTATTCTACACAATTTCTGGTTCTTGCTTAAACAGAAAAGTTATTTAAATTTGAAAAAGCAGAAATGGGCTAAGAAGAGGATTATAACAGTAAGTTATTCCACTGATTCCCAGTTATGTCTTGATGGTTAAGCTGACATCCATTTGTAATGTCTGTCCTGTTCTAGAGTTCTTTAGTTGTACAGTATTGCTCACAGGTAACACTGTGGTCTTCATTCCCAGAGTAACAGTATTAGACAATGTTCTCTTTTATCCTGGAGAGACTGTAGTTAGGAGCTTTTGTCTGGAGTTCATTCTGAAAGCGAGAGCTTGGAATTTTGGACTGGTACCCTCAGAAAGAGGCTCCAGAGCTCTGCCACACCCTGCCTCCTCGTGAGGACAGAGGTAGGAGGCCCTCACCAAACGCCAAAGTTGCCGCCCCAGATCTGAAGATATGCAGCTTAGTCTTCAAAAACAAGCACCAAACTTCACCTTTTCTTTGGAATTTAAGCTTAAGGCAAGATTTCTGTAACTTGGGTTGTTAGGGCTCCATTAAATGTCAGAATATTTGCAATTATACTATTGAAAAAAAGGAACATTATGAAAAATAAATAAAAAAGATATATTTTTATACCTGAGGGAAATCTAGGGTTGGTAAAATGAAATCATCTGAATGATGCTTTCAAATTGTGTTGCAATTTACACTAAAATATTTAGTAAGCTATGTTGAGTCATTTTTCTGTCTTTAATATTCAGAGTATTTTTGTTTCAGGTACCTTCAATTACTTTTTGATTCAGAGGTGCTTAGTAAGTGGATACTTACTACTTGTGAATAACAAGCTTAAATACACCAATAAAATTCTCTTGTTTAAAATTGGCTAATTAATAATACCATGCCTATTAACCACAGGGCTAATTAATTTGTATTAATGATTGAGGTACAGTTTTTAAAAGCTCTAAGTAAAATTCAAAGGACAGAAATTGTTAAGAAGAAAAATTTGGGGGAAAAAAAGCTGCTTTTTATAAGAGGTCCCCAAGCCTGAGCCACAGACCTCTGTAGACCGGGGGCCTGTCAGGAACCTGGCCCTGCAGGCTGCTGCTCCCCACTGTTCGGATTGCTGTCCAGGCTGCACCTTTGTCAGATCAGCAGCAGCACTGGCTTCTCACACGAGCACGAACCCCGCGGTGAACTGCACAAGGAAGGGATCTAGGTTGTACCATCCTGTGAGATTCTAATTTGAAACCCCACCACTCACCCTTCAGCAGTCCATGGAAAAATTGTCTTCCATGAAACTGGTCCCTGGTATCAAAAAAGGTTGGCTACTGCTGCAATAGATCAAAAAGTTCAAATCACATAAAAGCTTAACAGCGAGGGGACCATGTCCCAGTGTTGATACTAATGCAAATCTACCCATTTCCGGCTACAAATTCTATGTCTCAATGGTGTAGAGAGGGCATTTCTTTTAGTCAATGAAATTATTATGAGATTATTATTCTTAAATCTATGAGACTGTTATTCTTTTCCATCACTCTTATCACTTGGTTTATAGTTATATACTCTACTCTAAAATTTAACTTCCTGTGACTATAAAGACTATATGGTTTACTGGGTGATCTGTGAATAAAATTATGTTCCACCTCACTGTTTGCCTATGATTGTGCTTCTGATGTAAATTTGAAAATTATATTCTCATCATAAACCCTCTGAAATGATTTCAGCTTGTGTAAAAGGTAGCCATTATATAAGAAAGGCACTGGGTTAATGAAATTTGAGGTATCAATTTCTGCAACAGTTTTGTCATCACCTGGACATGAGGCTTTGTCCAAATCATTAAACTCCTCCGTGCCTCAATAAAAGGAGGCATATATGATTGCTAAAAATGCTTCCAATTCTAAGGGTTTACGATTCTGTAACCCAGACCTTAAAATTCTGCTTCCCTAATGGCATGCTGATTAGGTTATATACTACACACACACATTAGCAACACCTGCAGAGACACAGACATAAGAGTTTATTTTTCAAAGTGATTTAAAACTCTGTTTCACTTTTGTAGACACTGAGGCAGAACCCTTGGCAGATGCTATTGCAAGAAATATAATAAAGGGGCCAGTCAAGCCACAATTCCAGAATCAACTTAGTAAGAACAAGGATTTTTTTAAACTTCACTAATGATGTTAATTTAACTTCTTGATAATTAAATACAGATCCTTGCTGACAGCTGTACCTATAAGGTCTTCGCAAATTCTCTTCTGTAATTAGAAGAACTCTGATATTCACTATCAGTGAAATGTTACCTTTATATCATTAGTTTTAGAACTCATCCATTCAAATAGGGAAGGAGGGAGGAAGGAAGAAGAAAAGGAATGAAAAGACAAGGCAAGACTGCTCTCTTCCTAAGGTGACAATGTGCATCCTCAAGGCTGTGGTCTTGGGAGAGTAATATTTAGTATCTTCTCATTGGGTTGGGGTGCAGGTCTTTAGTAAGATGCTTACAATAATCACTAAACAAACTACAAGCCCTTAGGTGTGAATAAATCAATATCTATATTTGCTTGACTATATTATCTAAAATATCCAGGGTTTTTGTTAAAATTATGAGTCATTCAAAGAAACAGTAAATGTGGTCCATTTGTAGGAAAAAATAGGTGGCAAAAGTGCTGTGAGAGTCCAAATGTTGGACTTAGTAGTCAAAGATCACAAAGCATGTTATAAATGTGCTCAAAAATGAAAAGGAAACCATGTTTAAACAGAAGATATGAAATAATGTTTATATTAGCTGTGCAAATAGGGATAGTTTGACTGTCCTTTCCTATTTGAATCTCTTTTCTTTCTCTTGCTTGATTGCTCTGGCTGAAGTTTCAAGTACTGTATTGAACAGAAGTAGTAAGGGTAGACACCTTTGTTTTCTTCCTGATTTTAGAAGGAATGCTTTCAGTTTTCCTTCGTTTTCTTCCTGATTTTAGAAGGAATGCTTTCAGTTTTCCCTACTTAGTAGGATGTTGGCAATGGATTTGTCACAAATGGCTTTTATCAGTTTAAAGTAGGGTCAGTCTATACCTATTTTCATCCGAGTTTGTATCATGAATGGATGTTGTATTTTGTCACAGGCCTTTTCTACATCTGTTGAGGTGATCATATGATTTTCTTATCCTGTTTATGTGGTGTTTTATACTTATTGGTTTAATTATGTTGAACTGTCCTTGCATCCCTGGGGTGAGGCCATGTTGGTCATGATGTATGATGTACGGTCTTTTTAATGATTCATTGTATTCTATTTGTAAGTAACTTGTTGACTCATTGAGGATTTTTGCAACTATATTCTTTAAAGATACTGGCCTGCAGTTTTTTTGTTTGTTCTGTGAGCACTTGTCTAGTTGAGTCCTTGCTGTCAGGGCAATGCTAGCTTCGAGGAACAAATTTGGTTATGTTTCTTCCCTTTCAATTTCATGGAATAGTTTGTTCTTACCTGAAAATTCAACAGCAAAGTTGTTGAGTCCAGCCTTTTCTTATTTGGTTGGATTTTTATTTATGGCTTCTGTTTGACTGCCTGTTATTGGTCTATTTGGGATTTTTATATCTTCTCAGTTCAGTTTTGATAATTCATATGTGTTGAGAAATTTATTCTTTTCTTCTAGATTTTCAAATTTGTTGTAATAGAAGTTTTTGAAGTATTTTCTTTAATCCTCTGGATTTCTGCAGTATATGTTATGGTTTTGCCTTTTTCATTTCTAATTACACTGACGTAAGTCTTCCTTTGGTAAGTTTGGCTAAGGGTTTATCAGTCTTATTTATTCTTTCAAAGAAAAACTCTTTATTGATCCTTTGTATTGCTTATCTCATTTTCATTAATATCTGCTCTTTATAATTCCTTTCCTATTGTGAGTTTTAGGTTTGGATTACTCTTGTTTTACTAGGACCTGGATGTGCAACATTATTATTTTATTTGGGCTTGGTGTTTTTTGTTTGTTTGTTTGTTTGTTTGTTTGTTGAGACAGGCTCTCACTGTGTTGCTCAGCCAACCTGGAACTCACTGTGTAGCCAAAGATGACCTCAAATTTGCAGTGATCCTCCTGTCTCAGCCTCCTGAGTACTGGAATTACAGGTGTGTGCCACCACACCTGGCTAGGTGCTTTTTTCTAATGTGGACATTCACAGTTGTACACTTCCTTCTTAGAATTGCTTTCATTGTCTCCCATAGGTTCTGGTATTTTGTGTTGCCACTGTTTTTTGATTTTAGGAACTTGTAAAATTTCTTGATTTCTTCTGTAACCCACTGATTATTCAAGAGTGTATTACTATTTAATCTTGATCTGTTTGTGTAGTTTCTGTGGTTTCTTATGCTGTTGATTTGTTTCATTCCACTGTGATCAAACAGGGTGCAGGAGATTATTCTCTTTGTACTTACTTAAGCATGCTTTATGGACTGAGATGTCTATTTTGGAGAAAATTCTGTGTGCTACCAGTAAAGATGTGTATTCTGTTGTTGGATGAAACACTCTGTAGATACCTGAGTCTGTTTTTGTTCGATAATATTGTTAAACTCTGATATTTCTTTGTTGATTTTTTTGCCTGGTTGACCTGTTTGTGAGTAGAGTAGTGAAGTCCCCCACTATGATTGTGTTGATGTTCATCTGGCTTTTTATGTCTGGTAGTATCTATTTTATTAATTTGATGCACCAGCATTTGTGTATCTATATTTTACAATTGTTATCTCTCCCTGCTGAATTGTTTACCAGTTTGTAGTGACCTTGTCTCTTCTGATCAGTTTTTGAAATCTCTTTTAATTCTGTAGAGACTGACAAAGAGCCCCTAAAAGATATTATTGGACAAAGTATAATAAAGGAGCCAGTGAAGACACAATTAAAGAGTTATCCTGGTAAGGACCAGAAGTATTCAAGCTTAATATTTATGTTGTCTGTATTTCTGGAGTTAGGTGTGGATCTACAATGACAACAGAACCTAAGTGTTAAATACTACATAGGTAAAATTCTTCATTAATATCCTCCTGTACTTACAATCTAGCATATATCATGGAACAATAGCTAGACTATTAAATTTAATATTCCCCTATTTAGAAAATAATCCAGTTCTCTAATGACCTTGGAATATGTTTGATGGAAGTCTTTCCAATGTTATGCTACTCACTTTCTCACTCTGCCTTAGATGGAAGTTTCATTGACTTTGAAAAAGCAGAAATGCTAATGATGAATGTGATGAGAAAAACACTGTAACAGTTATTTCACTGGTTACAAATTCCCTGTAGATAAATTGGCATACAAATTTATGTCTCACCTGTAATAAAGTCCTGTAGTTGTATAGTATTGCTTACAGATTACACTACTGTTTTTAGTTTCAGAGTAACAATATTAGACACAATTCTCTTTGATCCTAAAAAGACTACAGTAATGAACTTTTCTCTGAGTTGGTTCTGAAAGCTAGAATTTGGAATTTGTGATTCGTATCTTAGTTACTTTTCTTGTTGCTGAGACAAAATACCCGACACCCTCAAGTTAAAGAAGGAAAAGTTTAGTGTAGCTCACAGTTTGTAGAAGTTTCAGTTTGTAGCCAGCTGACTGCCAGGTGGGTGGCACAGCAGAGGGGCACAGCAGAGGAGATACACTCCATGGCAGGGCAGGCAGAAAGCAGCAAGCAGCAGAAGCAAAGCCTCCCTTTACATTCCATCCAGGCTACAAGCCCATGAATTGGCGCCACCCATACCCAGAGTGAGGCATCTGTTATCCACACCTTGAACTAATTCCAGTTAGCGGACTAATCTAGTACCACAAACCCTAATCCTAGCATCACACACTCTGGATCCAACCAGCTCTGAAAAGCCCTACCTAAGAGCTCATGAAGCTTTGGGGGACATCCAGATGCAAGCTAGACATGTAACAACAGTATGTTCAGTAAACAGGCCCCAGAGATGTGCCTTCCTGCCACTTTGTGAGGACACAGCCAGAAGGAGCTGTCTGTGAACCACGAAAGTGGGGTATCACCAAACACCAAATTTAGTAGCCCTGAATCTGAAGATTTGTATCCTGATCTTCAGATACAAGCACCAAAATACGTGTTTCTATTAAAATTAAACTCAAGGCAAGATTTCCATAAATTTGGTTTTTAACACTGTAGTTATATCAATGTATTCTCATTTTTATTATGGAGAAATAGTACTGTTAAAAATAAACCAGGTACTGTGTATGTTTACTGAAACATTTTATAACTGAAGGTTGAAAAAATAAAATTATTTGAACCAATGTTCAGGGTTTTTTTCTTTTACTCTAAGATTATTTGGTGGTTATGATAAGGCATTTTTTTGTCTGTAATTTTTAGGGTATTTTTATTTAGATGCCTCCAATTACTTTCTGATTCAGAATTGCTAAAAAAAAAGTGTGTATTTGTTACTACTGAATAAAAACGTTGGACATAGCAATAAAATATTCCCATCTAAACCAGATGAATTTAAAATAAAATGCCTTAATAAGAACCGTTGTGCTAATTTTTGTTCATTTATTTATGATTAGGATATAATGAAAAATTTCTAGATACAACTGAAAAGATGGAAATTGATAAGAGGAAGAAATTGAAGGGAAGGTATATATCAAATATAAAAATGGATATTCTTGTTCAAAATAAATTGGGGTTTGGATAAAGGTCAAAACTATGGACTGTGTAGAATGAAGGAACACAAAAAAAGGCAAAGAAGAGAAAATGATAAAATAGTTTTTAGATTTTGGAGTAATAGGCAATTGGGCACTCTGTAAAATGTGGGAAGAAAAATTACAAATAAAGAAAGAAAGATTACTATATGCAGTTTGAGAACAATGTATAAGTAGTCATAGTGTCATTATGTGACTTTTCTTTTTAAATTTTATTTTAGGTGCAAGTTTATTTAAAAACAAGGACATGTTCACACACCATCAGAAAGATATTATTTTTAAGTACCCTATACTAAATAGAGTCCCAAGAAAATTTTCTGTGGAAAATCAAGGTAAAAAAATAATATATAACCATATATCTATTTACTTAGATACATTCAGAAAATATATAAAGGCTATCTTAGCTCAGGATGCTATAAGAGAAATACCTTAAACTGGGAAGAGTATTTTAAATAGGGAAATTTATTTCTCATAGTCCTGGCAGTTGGGAAGCCTAGAATCCAGGTGCTGGGAGACTCAGTGTCTGGTGAGTGTGACTTTCTGTGTCCTCATGTAGTGGAAGGAGCAAGACAGTGCTCTGGGACGTCTCTCGTGAGAGCACTAATCCAGTTCGTGTGAGCTGAGCCCTTGCGACTGAATTACCTGCAAAGGATCCCACATCTTACACGATCCCAGAGTAATTAGGTCTCAACATGAGTTTGGGAGGACACAAACACTCAGACCATAGCAAAAATTAATATATAGAAACAACATATTTATAGTTCTGTTTCTACACTGCCATAATCTCATTTCTCCTTTCTCAGATTTTCTCATCTGCAGTCATAAACTGTAATGATGTTCCATGCAAGTATTTTCCAAAATATTTGTTGTCCCCTCTGTATTTTATTTTTCATTCATTGGTGAATTCCCTGCATACTCTTCTCATTTATCACCTGCATTCCTTCATGTCAGTTGTATTCTATAAAAAACACATAACACACATATAAGCCATTTTGGGCAAAAATTACTAAGTTAAAATTTTTCTTCATTTTTGGTCTCTAGCATATCATCTTTATTTTTATTTATTTATTTTTTTTTTGGTGCCGGGGATCAAACTCAGGGCCTTGAGCTTGCTAGGCAAGTGCTCTACTACTTGAGCTAAATCCCCAACCCCTACAACATCTTTTTTTTTCCTGCAACATCTTATCAATACTATAAAAATGTTTAATTTAGAATTTTAGCTGTTGAAATTAAAGGTCATTGGAAACAGTCTTCTCTGCCACCTATATCTACAATTACATTCAACCAGTAATATCAAGGTATATCAAAATATCTTCATATGATTTTGTATGTATATTTTCATGAAAAAATATACAGAATAAACATAAATTTGATAATATAAATTCATCACCATAACATGTTCTAAATTTTTTATTTTTAGTTCTTACAGATTTTTTTCCTAGCTTTTATCATTTTATAAATGTGAATGGCTGTTTTAAGCCATGGCTTCTAAAATAAAATGTTTCAGCAGTAATTTATTATCTCCATGGTCTTCAGCTACAACCTCTCACCGAACCTGTCTCCCTCTGGCTTCAGTTTAATCTGTAGCCAATGACTATAGAATATGAGGTTTATAATTCTCTGCTTAAATAGAAGTTTTCTACAATAACATACATTAGTTTTTGTAATGGATAGTATTTTTAAAAATATATTTAACAAGTATTGGTTGCATTGAGGCAGGAGAGATTCAGTGACTTATACATAAAGCTTTGTTCTTTAAAACTATCTTTATAAATGTATCCTTTTAAGTGTACCCTACAGATCAAATTCAGGAACGAATATTTAGTCCTAAATAGGGTTGGAGTAAAAGTCAAAATTAAGGAAGATGCTCTCACAGAACACAAAACAAGACAAGAGAGAAACTGATCAAAGACTATAGTAATTTTTGTGATAGACTAGTGGGCATTTAGTAAGACATGGGAAGAAAAATTACAAATGCAGAAATAAAGGCTAATACACTGAACTTGGAGCACAGTGTGTGAATAGTCAAGAATATTCATGCCTATTTTCTTTTTAAATTTTATTTTAGGTATTAGTTTACTTAAAAACAAAGATATATCCGTACAACGTCAAGAAGGTACTAATACTAGGCAAGCTGCACCAAGTAAATTTCCAACAAAAGTGATCACTTTATCACCCTTTGCTAAAGAAGGTAAAATATTATAAAGCTATAAAATAAGTAAATACATAGAATAGTTTTGTTCTCATTTACTCTTAGTACATATTTGCAGTATTCAATGATTATATTCATTCTGGGGAGTTGATACATGTAAATAACTTAATTCTTTTTGAACTCCTCCCCTCCCATCACTCCTGCTCCCTCCATCCCTTGATCTCCTTCCCATTTAAGAAATATCTCTTTCCCTATTTCCTCTTATCTTTTATACTGCTCTTTATTGATATTATTTATTTATATTCAATATGAACCATGTGATACTTAAACTTATGTGTCTGATTTATTTTACCTAACATTGTGATCTCAAGGTGCATCCATTTTCCTATAAATGACTTCAATTTATCTTTCTTTATGGCTGAATAGTACTTCAGTGTCTATAAATACCACATTTTCTCCATTCATCTGTTAATGGACACTTGAACTGCTTCCAAGATTTAGCTATCATGAATTGTCATGCTATGAACATCGGTATGCATACATAACTGTAGTATGATGCCTAGAATAGTTTCGAAGTATGCATCGAGTTTTTTGTTTGTTTTTTAACTACTAAATGTATCCACATGTATATATTCTTAGGTATTGATGTATTTGTTTACTTGGACTAAAATCTCAACTGAGATTTCTTATTGAAATATACATGGATTTCTAATGATAAAAGGTATTTACATATTGCTTTCCATAAAGACTGTTAAAATTGACATTTTCACCGTAAATTTGGTGAGGAAACACTTCTCTGTATAACCATCTACAAGAGGTCGATTTGTTTTTATTTAAGCTACTCTGATATTTATTAATTGATATCTCAACCTCAATTTTGTTTCCATATTTGTTAGTAATCTTTTTGCCATGTAACCCCAAAACCTTTTAAATTTTAATTGATACATAAAAACATAAAAATTCAAAGAATTAATGAGGTTGTGATGTTTTCATATTATGTACGTTGCATAATGATCAAGTTAAATGTATTTCCTCAAACATTCATCATTTCTTGGTAAACATACAAAATCTTTTCTTTTGCTTTTTGAGATATTCCAAGTATAACTGTTATCTGTGTTTCCTCTGTGGTGCCACAGCACACCAGAGCTCCTTGATCCTATAGAACTATAACTTGATATGCTTTCCCCATCATTCCTCCCTCTACTCTGGTTACAACTGTGGTGACCTCCTATTCTGATAACCATGAACCTTGGTGAACACCATTTTACTCTCAATTTCTACAAGTTCATTTTTTTATAGGTTCCACACTGGAGTGATATCATGTAGTACTTATCTCTCTATGCATGATGTATTTCATTTAACATAATGATCTCCAGTTCCATCCCTATTGTCACAAATTACAGGATTTCACTTTTTTTATGGATAAATAGCATTTCATTGTGTATATGTACCACATTTTCTTTACCCATTCATTAGTTGATGGACATTTCACTTACTCCATTTCTTGTCTGTGGTGAATAAACATAAGAGAATGTCTGTTCAACGTACGGATTCATTTACTTTGGATATATACCTAGTAGCAGGATTGCTGAATGACTTAGATTTTTATTTTTATTTTATAATGGTAGGGGATGAACCCAGGGACTCATGTATACCAGGCAAATAATACACACATGAGCTACACCTCCAGCCCTTATTTTTAATTTTTGAGGAACTGTCTTACTGTTTTTCGTAGTGCTGTACTAATTCACATTCCTACCAACTGTAGGAGTGCCCTTTGCTCTACACCTTCACCAGCATTTGCTATCTTCTGTGTTTTGGGTAATAGCCATTCTTACTGCAGTGGGGTGAAACTTCACTGTACCTTCTGCCTTTGATTAACATCTCCCTGATGATTAGTGATCTTCAGCATTTTTTCATCTACCTGTTGGCCATATTTGCTTAAGAAATGTCTATTGTGGTCTATCACTCATTTTTAATGGGGTTATATTTTGCTATTGATTTTGTTGAGTTCCTTATATATTCTAGATATTGTTTAAGGTTCATTTTGAAAGTGTCTTTTTTTAAGTACATGTTTGTGGCACATAATGACCACATTCATCATGGGGGAGATTAGGAGGCTTTTTATTGGAAATAGAGAGATGGAGAATAGCTCCTGGATTTCCAGGAAGAGTCCTGAATGGGTTGGCCTAATTCTTTTTTTTTTTAAGTCCCCTTCCGCTCCCTTCCCTCCAGCCCTTCTTCCCCTCCCCATTTACAAAAGCTCTATTTCCATTTTGTTCCTTCAGTTCTTTTTTTTTTAACCTTTAAATTCACTTTCCCTTCCTTTCCTTTCCTCCTGTCCCACCTCTTGCTTCCCTTCTCATTTGAACAAGTTCCTCCCACTTCCTAATATCTGTCTTCTACTTTGCTCCTTACTCATACTTTGGGTTTCTCACACAAGAGAAATAATGCAATATTTAAACTTTATGTCTGATTTATTTCACTTAAGATTATGGTCTCTAGGGGCATACATTTACCTAAAAATATCTCAAGTTTATCCTCTATGGCACAGTAGTAACCCATTGTATACAAATACCACATATTCTTACCCATTCATCTGTTCATTGAGCATATAGGCTGTTGCCAAAATTCAGCTAATATTAATTATGCTGCTATAAACATGGATATACATGCACCACTGTAGTATGATGACCTTAACACTTTCTGGAAGATACCTAGAAGGGGAATAACTGGGTCAAATGGAACCTCTAGTTTTAATTTGTTTAGGAATTTCTATACTACTTTCTATAGTGATCGTACCAATTTACACTCTTACCAACAATGGAGAAGGATCCCTTCTCCCCCTGCCCCGCAGCCTCATCAGTATTGGTTATTATTTGATTTCTTGTTGATAACCATTCTTCCTGGCATGAGATGAATGTCATTGTTGTTTTAATTTGCATTTCTCAAATGACCAGTGATGTTGAGCATATTTTGTGGGGCATTTGTAATTTTCATCTGAGAAATATCTGTTCATTTCAGGTGCCCATTTTATAATCAAGTCTCTAAATTTGGGGAGGGTCTAATTTTTTGAGTACTTTTTATATTCTAGATATTAGTCCTCTGTCTAAAGAGTGGCTGGCAAAAAAAATTTCCCATTCTTTAAATTATTTCTTCACTCTTTTGGTGGTTTCCTTTGCTGAGCAGAAGCTTTTTAACTTGATACGATCTCATCTGTTGATTCTTTGTATTATTTCCTGTTCAATCAGGGTTTTGCTCATAAAGTCTTTGCCTACACCTAGGTCTTTAAGAGTCCTACCTATTCTATCTTCCAGCAGACTACGTGTTTCTGTTTCAATATTTAGATTTTTTGTCAATTTCAATTTTAGTTTAGTGCATGGTGAGAGATATGGGTCTAGGTTCAGTCTTCAGTATGTGGAAAGCCAGTTTTCCCAGCACTATTTCTTAAAGAAGCTATCTTTCCTCCAGCGGAGGTGTTTGGCCCATTTGTCAAAGATAAAGTAGCTAAGTGCCAGGTATGGTGGCACACACCTGTAAGCCTAGCACTCGGGAGGCTGAGGCAGGAGGATTGCCGTAAGTTCGAGGCCCAGCCTGCACTACATAGTAAGACCCTATCTCGAAAAAAAAAAAAAAAAAAGATAGCTGAGTGTGCCTAGAGTTGCTTCTGCATCTTCTATTCTGTTCCATTGATCCACAACTCTGTTTTCTGACAATACGATCCTGTTTTTAACATGTAGTTTTGCAGTATAACTTGAAGTCTGGGACCGTGATGCCCCCTGCCTTGCTCTTGTTGCCCAGGATTTTGCTATTCTAGGTCTCTTCTGGTTCCATATAAATTTTAGGATTTTTTTCTGTAAGTCTGTGAGGAATGCTATTGGTATTTTGATTGGAATTGCATTAAATCTATATAACAGTTTTGGAAGTGTGGCCATTTTCACTATATAGTGGTACCTCCATTCATGAACTTAATTTGTTCCACCACTCTGGAAAAGATGCCACATTTGTGTTCATGCAGGAAAGATGGCTGCAGTTGTGTTCACCATGTGATGTGGAGTCTACAAACAAAACAAAATTTTGCTAAACACTTCTGTTTGGGAATAAAATTGTCCACAGACAACAGTGTTTGTGAACCAAGGCACCACTGTATTGGTTCTGCCTATCCAGGAACAGGGGAAATCTATTTTCTGATACCCTCCTTTGAGCTCCAGAGTACTATAGTTTTCATTGTAGAGGTCTTTCATTGCCTTGATTAGGTTAATTCCTAAGTATTTCATTTTTCTTCATGCTACTGTGAAAGGTATTGTTTCCCCACTTCTCCTCTGTGAGTTTGTTACTGGTGTACAGGAACGCTGTTGATTTTTGAGTGTTAACTCTGGGTCCTGCTATGCTACCAAATCTGGTTAATTCTGGGAGTCTTTGGGTAAAGTTTTTGGGGTCTTCTATGTAGAGAATCATGTCATCAGCAAATAATGATAATTTAATTTCTTTGTTTCCTATGCATATTCCTTTTATTTCTATTAATTGTTATGGCTAATGTTTCCAGAACTACATTGAGCATGAGTGATGATAGTGGGCATCTTGATCTTCTTCCTGATTTTAGAGTGAATACTTTTCAGCTTTTTTTCAGTTAGTATGAGGTTGGCTATTGGGTTGTCATAGATGTCTTTTATTAGATTTAGTTTAGTAGTAGCATACTCCATCTTAATCCCCAGCCTTACTTGTCATTGCTTTTGATAAGAATTCAAATGTTCATATTTTAAACTTTACCAAGATGTAATTTACATACTGTACATTTCACTCATTGAAAATATAAAATTCAGTGCTTTTCACTATACTGACTGAATTGTGCATCCATCACCATAATCAAATTTAGAACAGTTTCTTTACGTGAAGAAGAAATTTCTGAACTTCCTAGCTGTTATCCTCAAATTTCCTTATATTGCCACCCCTATGTAACCACTAATCTACTTTTTTTTTTTCTTTTTTTTGGGTACTGGGGATCGAACTCAGGGCCTTGTGCTTGCAAGGCAAGCACTCTAACCACTGAGCTAAATCCCCAGCCCTTTACTTTTGCTTTCATAACAGTTGCCTGTATTGGACATTGTACACATGAGAACTTATAATATGAGGCTTTTGTTACTGGCTTCTTTTACTTAGCTCCATCTCTAAAATTATCCTTATAAATGTGTGTCTTTGTCTTCTTAAATAAATGATTCAAAAAAATCTTTGTAGTTAATTTCATTTTATTGGTAACTTATTATCTATTGGCAAACACATGATCCATTTAATAGCTAACCTATTCTCTAAATTTTTCTAGAGAAAAATGATGAAGATTCTTCACACTATTTGACTGAACCTCCAAAAGCAACTTACAAAACAACTGGAACTGCTTCAAAAACTTCTAAATTCATCCCATTTCCTTCTCTGAATAAACTGCCATCAGGTAATTTTTAACATTTTTGTTTACAGTGTGATTTTTTTAAATAAAGCTTTTATTACCTAGAAATAATAGGCTTTCCTCATATAACAGTTTATCAAAACATAAATGAAAGTATTCTGAGTGGAGTTTATCTCACCATGTTCATTCTTAGTAGATGTGTAGTGCCCTTGCCATTTTCTTCTTTCCCCATCATGACTGAACTGCAGGCTCCCTTTCTTTTCTCCACTTTCCTTTCTTGATTACTATTACAGTTCCTGTGGATTACTAAGATAAACTCATCTTTCTTCTATTTATATGTACCTCTTTGTCCAATCCCAGAAAGGGCATGCTAGAGAAAAACTCAGCGAGAAGATAGATGGGACGGAAATAAACCATATGTCAGTCTTTCCCTTGATTAGAGTCTTCTCAGCCTTCTAATTTTGTTATTATTCTAGAAATATTTACAGCCCTGTTTCTTAGCTGCTCCAGAGACATTATAGCATTATCACTCTAGTACATTTCCTACAGATACTGAACTTGATCTTTTTAAAAAACTGTTGATGATTTCTCTTTGACATATTATGTGCTCTAATGTCTAGAAGAAGTGTATATGCTACATTCTCTCCATAAACGTTCAGAGTTTAAAAAAATCAACAGGAAATGAAGAAGGTTAACTGAGCTATTGTTCTTATTCCATTTCCATTTATTACTGGCAATATAAAAGGAGGGGAAATGATAGGTCAGTGTTTATAGTCTTAGTGTTCATACTGTAATTATAGATCTCTTTTCTGTGGACAAGGATGGTACTTTATTGGTCCTTAGGTTTCTCAATATTCAGTTTGTATTTAATGCTGTAATTGATGCTAATTTTATTGCTATAGCCAACATGATGCAGCTGTTGCTATAAATTGTTTTTCTTGAGATGCCAACATCTAGGTTGCCTCAGAGTCGTTAACAATACTGTAGCCCATTCTGGGAGAACTGGGTACTGGGCCAAATATGCTACAACCTCCTATCTCAAGGAAACAGAGGCAGCTGAATCACCCAGAGGCCAGTAGTTAGCCACGGCCCGAGGACACCACTGAAAAGTAGATGTTGGTTAAAGAGGTCTCCATGCTAGAAACAAAACTTTCCACTACGGTCAAACCACAAGCCTCAACACGAGACAAACAAACAAACAAACAAACAAAAGGTAGCGGGGAGGTCCTTAACATCAGTGGAAGGTATTTGGGCCTGTTTCTGAAAAGGAGATGACGGCAGGCAAAGAAAACGAAATCCACTTTCTACCCCAGTGAGCTAAAAGTAAAAATTGTAGAGAAGTTTATGTAATGGCAGAGGATAGTTTTAAATAATAAGCAAGATTCTCAGCTTCAGGGGTTCCAAGAAAGTTGACGAGATAGACTAAGACTGTGAAGATAGACAAGGACTGTGAAAAGTTTCATTGGTAGAAATCTAGACAAATGTAATTAATTTGTTACTTAATACCTGTTACTTAATACCACCTAAAATACTTCTTTCCATTGATACAGCTCCTAGTTTTACCTATAATTTGGGCTTTTCTAAGTAAGAGCCTTTTTCTGATGGAAATATTAATTTTAACAATAACATTGCCTTAAAAAGCAAAAAGGAAGACTAAAAGATCTAATATGGCCTGAATAATCTACCTACCTTTATACTCCATTACTAGAAATAATAATGGTTTTCTTTTGTGTACTGAATGGAAATGATGGTAGCATTTAAATTTTTTAAATTTTCTGTCAAAGCATTAAGCCTTTCATTCAGCAGATAGGGAGGAGGAGAGGTTTCAAGCTGGGGCTCCCGTGCGAGTCTACTGCTGCCCCCGTCTCACGGGAAGCGGAACCCAGGAACTGAGCGGCGCCGGACGCTGCACACAGAGCGGCTGTTCACAGGCCGCTCTTTCCCTACTGTGCAGCCTGCTCCCTGATACCTGGAGACCCCTGGTCTAGATGATGCATATTCTCCTGTTATTTCAGCATTTTCTTACTCTAAATAAACAGATAAACTATTTCCATTATTATATTTGGCTTTTAACAGTGTCAAAATAATGTATGTTTATAATAGCATCTCTTAGCATCTCTCCTTCCATTCTTGCACTCAATTTTTCATTGTGGGAATGTAAACTTTTTAAATGAAGATATGTTTTATATGGAGGTAAAAATTTTGATAATTTATAATTTCATTAGTTATGGGTTTTTGTTTTGTTTACTATCCTACTGTTTAAAAAACTGTTTCACTGACATTTTTATATATGATATTTCTGTTCATCATAAACAATTACTACCAGGCAGGGAAAAATCAGAGAGAAAATGTGTTGGTGAAGCTGTTTTATCTAGAGTTATTTTAAAAAGTTATAAGGAAATTATGCTTTAGAAGTTAAGATTTTAGTTTTTAAAAGTTGAAATTAGATAATTTCTAATGTAATTTAATAACACTTTTCTCTTTTTTTAAGGAAAACCTCACATAAGCTTAAACCAAAAATCTGTTAAATTTCCAAATACTCTGCCTACTGTGACTTTCGCTACTAAGAAACCCACTTTTAAAGGTAAAAAGAAAAAAAAATCACTGCAATACAGATTTGTGAACTATTTGTTGCTATTTATCAATATTCTCAAACATATAGGCCTTCA
>PVJO010025744.1:0-22273 GCA_004026905.1 Hystrix cristata
GACGGGGACTGCCAGGGAAGGCAGCCCCCAGACTGCCGACCCTCAGGGGACGCTGACACTCAGGGGACCTTGCCCTGGCCCTGCAGCTTCCTCTTGGAGACCTGCACGCGGGTCTAGCGGCTCCTAAGGGCCTCTCCGCCTAACCGTCTGGTCTGCGGGTCCAGCGGAGGCGCCGGCGGGCGGCCCCCGCTATGGCCACCAGGGGGCAGTGCGGTCGCGCAGCGGGCTACAGCTGGGGCCGGCCGGCTGGGGCGTTCAGGACCGCCCCTCTTCCAGGTGACGCTATTCGAGCTGGAGAACTTCCAGGGCAAGCGGTGCGAGCTCTCGGCCGAGTGTCCCAACCTGACTGACGGGCTGCTGGAGAAGGTGGGCTCCATCCAGGTGGAGTCGGGGCCGTGAGTACCGGGTCCTGGCCCCGCGCAGCCCGAGCCTTCCGGGACTGGGGGGCGGGGTCCCCCCCAATCTGCTGGAGGCCTTAGGCGACTCCCTGCCCTTCTCTGGCCTCAGTTTCCCCACCTACTTATGAGAGAGTGGAATTGTAATTCCTTCCGCATTCTTCTAGCTCTTGATTTCCATGGTAAATGGCAGGGTTGTGCAGAGCAAGGGCAGAGAAAGATAGCCGTACAACTCCCTAACACTAAATATTCAATGTACGTAAATATAAGTAGAATTTAATATTTACAATTTTAAATCATCTCTTTTTCGTGGTATTGAGGATTGAACCCTGGGCCTGTACACTAAACTACATCCCTAGTCCTTTTTTAATTTTTTTAAATTTTGAAACAAGGTCTCGCTAAGTTGCTAAGTTGCCTAAACTGAGCTCAAACATGGAATCTTCCTGCCTCAGCCTCCCAGGGTGCTGGGGTTACAGGCAGTAACATCTGAAATTTAATGTACATTCTATGGTGAGTCCTCATCATGTGAGAAAGGTGCCGCTCTTATCTCCTTTTACCGATGAAACTGAGGCCACAGCGTTAGGTGTCCCGTGCGCGCCCACGGGCAAGCAGGGCTCTCAGCCTGGTTCTGCATCCCCGCCTGTAGATGGGCACTGCGGGCCGTGGCACCGTCTGCATGGTCCGGGGCAAGCTGTGTGCTCCTTGGGCCTCTTCTCGCCTGTCCGGTGGGAGCGACGGTGGTACTGTGTCAGAGGGAGAGTTTGTGAAGGTGAACTGAGCGAAGGAGGAGGAGGAGGAGGGGGAGTGGCCTAAGGAATCCTGACAGTGTGCGGCAGCCCGCGCAGAGGCTGGATATGGAATACATCCGCGGTGACGTTTGCTGGGATGTGTTTCTGGCCCAGGGTCCCAGATGTTCCCAGTATGTCCCTGTAGCGCCTCAGTAGCAGGTCAGGTTGGGGATGGGGACGGTGCCAGTGTCCCCCCCTGGCTGCCGTGCAGGTGACCCGGCCCCTTCCTCCCCCAGGTGGCTGGCCTTCGAGCGCAGGGCCTTCTGCGGAGAGCAGTTTGTCCTGGAGAAGGGGGATTACCCGCGCTGGGACGCCTGGTCCAGCAGCCACCACAGTGACAGCCTGCTGTCCCTCCGGCCCCTGCACGTTGTGAGTGGAGGTTCTGCCCGCGTCCAGGGCTCTGGGTTCACAAGCACCCCAGGGCGGGCCTGACCCCATCAGGGCCCCCACGTCTCTGGCCTAAATGACTGTATGAGACAAGAAGTTGGCTACTGAACGGGCATCGAATGGGGAGTCTGGACACGGGGGTCCCATCTCGAATCAGTCTGGTACTTCCCTTTGTAACTATTAAAATTAGAAGCCACCCAGGCCAGTCTGGAATCTGCATTGGGGTTATAGGAATGCCGTCCAGTAAGTAACTTCAGAAAGTAACCTCGAAATAGTTCCCCTTCTTCCCTTGAGTTTCTCTAACACCCGAAAGGGACACAGTCAGCAGTAGCACTTAAAATGTCACCCACCCACTTCATTCGCACTGGGTGGCTGCTTCTGCCCTTGCTGTTTTCTGTCCTCAGAGGTCAGTGGAAAGGGGAAAGAGGGAAGATTAAATCAGAGTCTGGCTAGTAAAGAGGGGATGCTTGGACTTTTATTTCTTTTTCTAGTACTGGAGATTGAACCCAGGGCCTTGGCACAGAGCTACATCCCCAGTCTTTTTATTTTTCATTTTGAGACAGTCTCACTAAGTCACTGAATTGCCCTGGCTGGGTTTGAACTTGAGATCTTCCTGCCTCAGCCTTTTAGAGTGCTGGGTTTACAAGTCTGTGCCATGGCACCTGTCTACATGAACACTTCTGATCTCCTGCTACCCTCTCTGGGGCTCAGTTTCCCAATCTGTTAGGTCCCCTGTGGCTTCACACCCTGTGGCTGTAAACTTCCCCCCTAGACAGGCCCTGAGTCCCCTCCCTCCTGCTGCGTTCAGGGTGATTATTTCCTGCCTCGGGGCTTGCCCTACTCTCGCTCTCGCCCCCAGGATGGCCCAGACCACAAGCTGCACCTGTTTGAGAGCCCCGCCTTCAGCGGCCGCAAGATGGAGATCGTGGACGACGATGTGCCCAGCCTGTGGGCTCACGGCTTCCAGGACCGCGTGGCCAGCATCCGCGCCATCAACGGGACGTAAGGGCCCCACCCCCTCCACCACCAGATGACTTGCAGGGTGCCAGGCAGCCCCAGTGAGGCGACTCTCCAGTTGCCGCCTCCCACACCCTTGGGATTTCTAGGCAGCCTTGACTCAAAGAAGTTTTATCTTTTAAACCTGGTGTGGTGACGCACACCTGTAATCCCAGCACTGTATGAGGCTGAGGCAGAAAGATTGCAAATTCCAGCCCAGCCTGGGCAATTTAGTGACGTGGTGAGACTCTGCCTCAAAATAAAAAATAGAAAGGTCCAGGGATGTAGCTCAGCTCGAAGACCCTGGGCTCAATCCTCAGTAGCACCAAAAAAAAAAAGAGTTTCATCAAGTGGAATCTGTACATCTGTCCCCCATCTAAGTATTTACTCCTTTTCTGAACTTGCCCCTGGAACTGGTTCTTGGAAATTTTTCCCACTGTAACCTCTGTCCTTCTTACCAAGGGATCTGGGGTGTATATAGCTGTCTAGGTGACTGGATTGATACACAGAGAGCAGGGTTCCTTCTGGGCTTAATATCAATTTTTTTTGTTGTTTGTTTGTTTGTTTTGGTTTGTTTTGGTACCGGGAACTGAACTCAGGGCCTCATGCTTGCGAGGCAAACACTCTAACCACTGAGCTAAATCCCCGGCCCTTAATATCACTGTTAATGCACCCATAGGGCCATTTCCTTTGTTGGCGGTTACGTCCCTCTTACCAGCCTGTGATCTGGAGCTCTCTGATGACTTAATGACTTTGTGCTGAGCCTCCGTGTGCCCAGTATGGGGATGACAGGGGACAGTAAGAACTACAGGGCCCCTGCCCTCAAGAATTTCAGTCTGACACGGAGGCCGCCAAGGAAACAGTCGTGATCAAGACTGCACAGGGCATGCATGGGTGGGGGGCAGCAGGAGTCCAAGCGGCTACTTCATTCAACCTAAGAGGAAGGGTTTTAAGGACAGACACTATGCTGAGTTGGAAAGGATGTGCACACCTGTACTCCTGCGCTCTGGGAGGCTGAGGCAGGAGGATTGCAAGTTCAAGCCTAGCCTGGGCCAGTTAGTGAGAACCCGTTTCAAAATTTAAAATGTAAATAAAGGGCTGGGGATGTAGCTCGGTGTGAAGGCCCTGGTTCCAGCCCCAGTAACGAGGAAAGAGAGGGAGGGAGTGAGGTGGGAGAGTGTTCCGTGTGGTCTCCGCAGAGGCGACCACAGCGTGTGCAAAGGCCCAGAGAGGGCAGGTTCCGGGAGGGTTGGAGCGCGCGGTGGGGAGGCCCCGGGGCGCCCCTCACCGCGCGCCTGGCCCGCAGGTGGGTCGGCTACGAGTTTCCCGGCTACCGCGGGCGCCAGTTCGCCTTCCAGCGCGGCGAGTATCGGCACTGGAACGAGTGGGCCGCCGGGCAGCCGCAGCTGCAGTCCGTGCGCCGCGTCCGCGACCAGAAGTGGCACAAGCGGGGCTGCTTCCTCAGCAGCTGAAGGCGCTCGGGCGGCGGGAGGGGGAGGCGCCAGGGCCGGGCGAGGCCGGTCTGTCCCCTCCCGCACTCTGCTCAATAAAGCCTGGGGTCGGTCCCCCACCTGCCACGGTCCTCGCTGTCCCTGCCTGGGGCCGGACTGGGGGAGGCGCGGGGCGGAGGGCCTCGGACTAGTGCCCGCTCTCCGAGACGGTCGGCTGGGGCCGCGGGCCGTGTTCGCCTGCCAGGGTGCATCCATCCCTCCTCCATCTATCCCTCCATCCCGCATCCCTCCATCCCGCATCCCTCCATCTATCCCTCCGTCCCGCATCCCTCCATCCCGCATCCCTCCATCCCGCATCCCTCCATCCCTCCGTCCCGCATCCCTCCATCTATCCCCCCGTCCCGCATCCCTCCATCCATCTATCCCTCCATCCACACACCTCTCCATGTATTCCCTCCATGCATCCATTTATTCTTCCTTCCTTCTATCTTTTAATATTTTCTTCTTCCCTACCTCTATCTGCTACGGAAATTTTACAGCTCTTCCAGAAAGCACCACTCAAGAGTTGGAGAACTCAGGTTTATTTACATCGAGGGACCCCAGGGAAGTTTACATTCTCAAAGCCTGGGCCCCGCACAAAGACAGCAGAATTTATTGGTGAAACCCCACCCCATTAAGACCTTTAGGGTACAAACTCAATTCATTGGTTGGATACACTATTTTTCACCTTATGTGAATACAGGCACTGGTTGATTGCATTGGTTACAACAGCTTTTACCTACTTTGCCTAAGAACGCGGCCCCGTTCCCCATCCCCCGCATTGCTCCCCATCCCCCCGCATTCCTTAAGGCGCCTGCTGTGTCGGTTTGCTTAGTCTCACTGTTTCTCTTTACGTCTTTACCAGCCGGGGTTCAAAGGCCACCCTCCTTAGCATAACACAGACACAGTTTGAACATTTGTCACATCTTTGTGATAGTTCGCGCCAGGACCAAGGTGTAGTGAGGGAGGGTTACAGCAGCTCTTAGCCGTGGGGAGTGAGCAGAGAGTTCGGCAGCGATTCCCGGTGCAGCTGCAAGCACTCTAAGGGGCTGTCAGTCAGGGCAGCTGCAAACCCTGAGCAGAAATGGGGGGGGGGGATGTTGCAAGGCAGACTTACAGAAGCCAAGCACAGGTTATTTAGACAGAATTTCAGTTTTCCTCCTCTTATCTGCCCACCCTTCTCTCCATCCTTCCCTCTATTCGCCTTCAGCTCCTCCTTCAGTCCATTTGTCTATCAATCCATGCTGCCTTTGCCCATCCATCCATCCTTCCATCCATTAATTCGTCTGTCCTTCCACCTATCCTTCCTTTCTCCATCCACCCATCTATCCATCATTTCCCCCTCAATCTCTCTGTCATCAATTTATACCATAAAAGCCATCACTTGTTCAAGGCCCAAGGACACAGCACTAAGTCAAGGTCTCACTTTTTATGGGAGAGAGAAAATAAATGAGCAAGTAGGTTCTGAGTGTGATGTGGAGAGGTAGTAAGTGCTAAGGAGAATGTGCAATTGGGGCACGAGGGTGGAAGTCGTGGGGGGCAGGGAATGCTGCTCTGAAGAGGTGACCTTGGAGCCAAAATATGAATGAACTCGAGAACTTTGCAGGCAGGCTGAGGCAGGAATGTGCTGGGCGACGGGGAGCCGGCAAGGAGGGTGCTTGGTCCGGAACTGAGTCAATGAGAGAACGGAGGAGGGGGTCAGATGGGAGCAGAGCCAGGCTGTCAGGGCTTTGCAGACCATGGTGGACTCTGACTTTTCCCGGAAGGGGCAAGAAGGGGCTCCAGGAGGCCGGCGGGGGGGTACCGCCCTGAGCTGGCTGAGCCTCGGTGGTGCCTCTGCAGCTCTGACCCTGCCTGGAGGCCTTCTGTGTGGCCCCCCATCCCTCCTCCCACTTCTGGCGGCTGCTGTGAGCTTCTGCGGCTCTGTCGGGCTGGGGAGACGCGTGGGGTCACTGTAGCAATGCCAGGCGTGGAGGGGCCCTTTTGCCCAGCAGCAGGAAGAGGGAGTGTCCAGTCTGACAGTCGGGACAGCCGTCCCTCCTGCCTTTGTTCCCTGTCACTCAGCCACCTCCCCACCACCAGGCAGCTGGCCCAGGAGGCTCACAGCCCCCAGGAAGGCGTTGAAAAGAATGGGGCAATTTTTAGTTATTCCAATCTGCATATTTTCAGGAAGAATGTGCAGCTTAGAAATCACCGAGACTTTGCTCCAGTGAGTGCGGGACAGCTGGGGTGGGCCGTGGGCTCAGAAGGGTCGGGGCGAGGCTTGGCCCTCATGTGGGGACGGTGGCCCCTCTCTGTCCCCTTTCTCCATCTTGGTCTCCTTGTGTTTGGGGCTCTTCAGACCCTACCCCACCAGATCTGCCGATAGCACCGGGAGTGGGCCTGGCCGTCAGTCCAGTTGACAGATGAGCAAACTGAGAGAGGCAGGAGCCCCTTCCCAGGGCCACACGGATGAGCAGAAGTGGGGCTGAGACCGATGCTGAGTGAGTACCGGCTCCAGAGCACTCCAGCCTGAGCCTGCACTGATGCACCACCGGGAAGCCAGCCCCTGGAAACAGAGTAGGAAGGAAACAACAGCAGCAGTACAGTTGCCACAGCAACAGTAATAATAACAGCCGCTGCCAGAGCTGCTGCAGAGCTAAGAGCAGACAGGGGATAATGAATCTGGTGTGCAGAGAGGGAAACTGAGGCTCAGGGGACAGATGTTCTTTGCCTCAGTGCCACAGCTTTGAAGCCATGGAACCAGAACTCACATTCAGGGCTGGCTCCAAAGCCACTCTGACCGTGTTCATGGGCTGTGGAGGCTGTGGTCAGCCCCCCTGATGCTCCCAGCAGATGCTTTTGCTCCCAATGCCGGCCATGACAATGTTTATTGAGCACCTACTGTGTACTACTAGCACCAGGTAGCACCAAGATGGCCTAAGACAGGCTCCTGGAGAGTGGGGGCCAAGGGAAGCTTTGCAGGGAGGTTGGTGCAGTGTGGGTCTGCATGCTTGCCTGCCTTGGACCACACACAGCCCCTGGGCTTGGAGCCGTGTGACCTCTCCCTTTCCCCATAGCTGAGGAAAGGTTTGTGCAGGCACCCCAATACTCCACTGATGTCCACAGTCTTTATTTAAAGGACTGAAAATGAAAAGAAACCTTTTTTCGTATGAAAATTTTCAGATATTACAGCAAGGGGGAAGACAGTACATGAACCTCTGTGTGTCCATTGCCTGGCTTCTACAGTTGGTAATAAAATGTCATCCTCTGGTGGCGCATGCCTGTAATCCCAGTACTTGGGAGGCTGAGGCAGGAGGGTTGACAAGAGGTGGAGGCCAGCCTGGGCTACATCATGCATTCAAGGCCAGCTGCACTACATAGTAAGACCCTGTCTCAAAAAAACAAAACAAAAAACCCTCCAAAGAACAACAACAACAACAAATTACTGTCCCCATATCCTCTATAATTCTAACCATCCCACATTCCCACTGGACTATTTATTTATTTTTGAGACAGGGTCTCCCTATGTAGCCCAGGTGGCCTTGAACTCATGGTAATCCTCCTGCCTCAGCCTCCTGAACACCGGGATTACCGGTGTGCACCACCACACCTGGCTGCCAGTGGACTATTTTAAAGCGGTTGTGAGACCTTTCCACAACTTTAAACTGAGCCCAAGAATTTGCTGTTTTGCCCAAGTGAAATATTTTAAGGAGCCCGTCATCCCTTCTTGTTGCCACTATAATTGTTTCCAGAACAACCGCGCCCCCTGTCTGTTCTGCTTTTCCCTACCTGGCACTGTCACTCTGTGACATTGAGTCAGGGCAAAGAGGGTAATGTCTGTGCTTGGCTTGTCACAGCCTCCTCAACTTCTCCGGACACATGAATAGCCTTTCACGGCCGAGGCCAGAGAAGCCCTGGCTGATCCGGCTGTCCTAAGAGTAGCGTCCAAGCCAACATGGGGAGGGGCTGAGAGTAAAGTAAGCACTTTGAAACCCAAGTTAGCATCACAACTTCCGACCTGGTGCAAACCACCATGTGGACCCCACTTTCTCTCCACAGCTGTGGTTATGATGGTGGTAGTGAGGAACCGGGGAGTTTTGAACTTATAGTCAGGATTGGCCATCACTCTCTTCAGTTGGAAGTTCTTTCTCTGTTAATCAGAAGCCTCTCCCAAACCGCACAACTCATCTTTCACATTTTAATTTATTTTATTGTATTATTTTGAGACAAGGTATCTGTATGTAGCCCAGACTGGCCTTAAACTCAATCCTCCCGTCTCAGCCTCCCAAGTGCTGGGATTATTGGCATATACCACCATGCTTGGCTTTATGTTTGATATTTTACGTATTTATTTATTTTATTTTATTATTATTTTTGTTAAATAAACAATTCTTTAATTTTTTTTATTTGAGACAGGATTTTGCTGTATAGTTTAGGCTGACCTTGAACTCACTATGTAGCTCAGGCTGGCCTTGAACTCATGGCAATCCTCCTGTCTCAGTCTCCTGAGTGCTGGAATTACAGACATGTGCAGGCATGTCTGGTTATCTCTAACTTGTTAAAAAAAAAAAAACACCTTTTACCATTTTGGACCCTCTCAAGAAGCAGAAAGACTACTTGAGTGAAGCTTATAAACCAACTGCTGTATTGGTTTAATTTCACTCATTCTGTATTTTCTCTTCTCTTTCTTTCTTTTTTTCTGGGAATTGAACCTACAGCCTTAGCACTGAGCTGCATCTCCAGCCCTTTTTACATTTTGAGACAGGGTCTGGCCAAAGTGGGGCTCAAATTTGTGATCCTCCTGCTTCAGCCTCCCAGAGTACAGGCATGTACCACTCTGCCCAGATCATTCTGACCATCTTTGAACAGAAAAACTTCCACGGCTGTATTTCTCTCCTAACTCTATCATTTGAAAAAAAGATCAGACTGGTTGACCTAAGACAACAGAAATTTATTCTCTTACAGTTCTGGAGGTCAAAAATCCCCAATCAAGCATTGACAGGGTTGGTTCCTTCTGCGAGTTCTGTGGAGAATCCATCTGATACCTCTCGCCTGGCTTTTGGTGGCGCCAGCAGTTGGTGGTTTATAGACAGAGCAGCCCATCTTAGTCTCCACTTCGCTGTTCTCTCCTCTGGGTTTTTTTTTCTTTTTGGGGGGGTCTTTTTATAGAACCATGTAGGGCCCACCCAGGTGATCCAGGACGATCTCACCTCAAGATCTTTAGCTTGATTCCATCCACAGAGATACTTTTTCCACATAAAATGGTGGTCACAGTCACTTTTTTGCAGGGGGCACCACTCGCACGCTACGGCAGCCGTGCAGACTCCTCTGCCAGCCTTGGCCAGAGTCTTTGTAAGCACTTGACATTCTGGTGAGAGAGACGGAACAAAACGGCGGGGACTCTGCCTCACTCGCCAAGACCCGCAGACAGGAACAAGCCTTGACAGCCGGTAGTCGCCTTCTTCTGTTTGACTGATTGTTCTGTTCTCAGGTGATGTGTCTGGAAATGTTTTCCTGTGCACTTTCTGTGGAAGCAAAGAGACTATGACAAGACACTATTTTGCCTGAGGCCAAAAGCTGCACGTTTAAACCTGATCTCGATGAAATCAGAACACACTGTTTCTGTAAGCAGAACAAAGATGGTTTTATTTCATCTCTCCCTAGATTGAGTTTCTCTTCCAGAGTGCGAACCATCTTCCACTTCAACATACACATAATTTTATAGTATAAATTGCACAATTCTGCAGATTTAAAAACACACGGTTAATACAGGCTTGTGGTAATAAAATTTAAGTAATAAACAAGTGAATAAATTAAAAGCTGAAAGTTCACTTTCCCTCCCCCTTAAGATTGGTACACATTTCCCTGGATCCTCTTTTCTGTGGATTTGGGCACTGTACTGAGCAGGTGATAGCAGCTAATACAAATAAAGTGAGTGTCTCCTCGGCCTTCACTGCTGGTCCTCTGGATTTAAGCCATCTTTAAATCCATTTCAGCAGGATCATGACGTGTTTAGTAGCCAGAATCCCGTGTTCAGGGTGGAAAGGTTTATTATAGTGTGTAAGGAAAAATTTAGGCTGTGAAATGTGCTTTAATAATAGCTATTGGAGGCTGAGGATTTAGCTCAGTGGTTAGAGTGCTTGCCTTGCAAGCACAAGACCCTGAGTTCAATCCCTGGCACAAAAACAAACAAACAAAAAAAAAGCTATTGTTCCTATTTTCTTTCTTCTATAGGTCTCAAAGTTTTTTTTAATGTTTCCCCTTGCAGATTTAATCCAGAGACTGACTTCACTATAGAAACAGTTGTATCGATGGTTAGGGATAGATAGTGGCGACAGGTCCAGGCAAAACATCTCTAAAATACCAAGAAAATGAATGTGCTAGAGCCAGACAGGCTTAAGCTCCGAGATCCTTCAGCCTGGCCTGGAAGCACAGCCCTGAAAACACCTGCTGCTAGTAATGCTTCATGTTTTTTCTTTCTCTTTCCCCTTTTTGATACCCATATTTTTCTTTAATACCAGATAAACCATCTGTATGAAACCTTCAATTTGACATCTTTAAAAAAGAAAACCATATAATCTTTCATATTCTTGAAAACATTTGAAAAAAGTTCAAATTAAAAGGCCAAAATTGCCTGGGTATGGTGGTGCACACCTGAAATCCCAGCACTCAGAAGGCTGAGGCAGGAAGATCACGAGTTAACAAATTTAAAGGTAGCCTGGACTACACAGTGAAAACCAGTTCAAAAAAAATTCTTTTTAAAGGCAGAATTTGGGGCTGGGAATGCAATAGCTCAGTAGTAGGGTGCTTATCTAAACATCCACAAGGTCTTGGGTTCAATCCCTAACACCTCAAACGAAAATAAAGAGACTTTCTAGATGCAGTGGCACATGCCCATAGTCCAAGTTACCTCACCCTGGTGCCTAGTATCATAAAATCCACTTTGAGTGTGTAACTTCACATCTTCCTAAACTTAGACATGAATGAGATAAGCTAAAACAATGACCAACACCTGGTATAAATGCTTGTTGTAATGATCAAAAGGATTCCATTTGTATAATGTAACCACCTTTTCCCACTGTGTAAAAGCTCTGGTCAAACTGCAGAAAGGGGTCGAGAGCTTTTGCACACGAGTGCCTCTAGATCACCGGCTAATAGGGGCTGGGGATTTAGCTCAACGGTTAGAGTGCTTGCCTCGTAAGGGCAAGGCTCCGAGTTCGATCCCCGGCACCAGAAACAAAAACAGTGTCCCGGTGATGGGGGCTCAACTTCCAGAGCAGTTTTCCTTCACTCAGCGCGCTGTATTGGGCTGGTGCTTTTCAGTCAGATGCTGACTGGTGCAATCAGTCAGGAAGGAGTCAGATCACCGGCTAATAAATCGGACTCAGTTGGTCTCAATTTGGCTTTTTGTATTTGTGTGGCATCTTACTCTCGTGACCAAGTCGGGTGAGATCGGGCTGGCCAGTGGGTCTGGCTTGGACTTCCACTTCAGACCCTGTCTCAAAAAACAAACAAACAACACCCCCCAAATCAAACAAAAAAGGATTATTTTACATATGGAAGTCTTAATTCATGAGGAGTCACTTTCTTGTAGGTAGAGTGGTCAAGTCACTAGGTGATCCCTACAATGTTATTTCTTTCCATTTCTCCTCCCTGTGTCTTCCTGAACTCCTTATGCTCTTTCTCCTTAGGATTTAGAGAAACTAAACCTCAGTCTGCCTCAAAGGCCTTAGGACACGAATAGCCCCTCAGCTGACCACTGCTGTCAGGGGAGCAGGCAGGACAGCGGCTCAGGTCCAGTTCAGCGAGGGAAACTTCCCAGACTCTTCCATATGAACTCAGGCCATTGTGTGCCGTGAAACATGTAGGTGCCTCCGGTGGGGTCATTTATTCACAAGGGGAATTTATGGCTGCCAGCTGGCATGCTCCCCTGTGTCTGCGCGACTCATGCTTTCTTGTCAGCCAGCCCTCACCCAGATGCCGCTGCCCCAAGACCTTCCCAGCCGCTCTTTTGGAGGGGCTGCTGCTCCTCCGTGGCAGGCAGACCACCTGCAGTTACCCTCTGTCTGCCCACCTCTAGTCTGCCCACCTCTAGTCTCCAATCTGTCCGCGGGCACAGATGGTGCTATATTCCACAAGCCAATCCCAAAGAGGTACGAGATCAGTGAGCTTGTGCAGAGTGAATAAATATGTTATTTCCTTTAAGCACATTCTAAAGCCCTCCAGAAGATGTTACTGACCCTTTACAGATGAGGAAATTAAACAGAGAGGTTGTGTCGCGCCCTGGGATCAGGTCTAGCGAATGGCAGAATAATGGTAGAGTAAGTGCCGATTCACACGAATGCTACTGGACACCTGCGCGGACACGTTTCCAGTGTCAATGTCACATTTCTGGGCAACTGTGGTTGCTGTCTGTATGACAGGGTAGTGACTGCACAAAGTTGTATCATGTAGTCGTGCGTTAATGTTGGCCAGGGTCACAGTACTGCATCCACTACGTCATCAAGCCTAATTGCAGATCTGTATGGTTCAGTGGTGCCAGTTTGGTTAGCTCTGGTTGACTATTCCAATATCGCCAAAGAGCCCATCTCAGTGGATCTGCGAGTATTTGCTCATGATGTGTGGGGCAGAGGGTAAAGAATATCAATCAAGCCTGTAAATATATGTCTAGTTAAAGGACTAAGATTTTTCTTGCTTTGACTTCTAGTCTTAGTGTTTTTTGAGACAGGGTCTCGCTATGTGGTCCAGGTTGGCCTTGAACTCACTATACAGACCTTCCTTGTTTAACGACTGAGTTACATTCTTGTGACAAGGTCATTAAATGAATTGGTCACTAAATGAGGAGTTGTATACAGTATGTACATTACAATATTCAGAACAAAGACATAGTCAAAGGCAATTCCAACTTGATAACTTTGCTTTTATTTGCATAACTCTTACATGCAGGACTACAATGTATAACTAGCACAGACTTCCGGGAAGATGGCGGAGCGGCGATCAGCAGAGAAACAGGCTCTCTGAGATGTGTTGTCCAGACTCTGGATTATAACAATGTGTGGGAGAGAAGAAGGAGGGAAGTGGGTTTCCAGGACTCAGCAGGGATCTGAAGTGAGAAGTGAAGCCAACGGGGAGGGCCAAAAGAGAGAGGCCAACTCAGAAGGAGCAGGCGGTGGATGGCGCTTTCTCCCAGGGCCCAACTCTCCAAGTGAGTGAGGCAGCTCAGGCCTGCAATGCATAGTGACTGCTGGCAACCCCAGAGGCCTCCGTGGAAAGACACACCCATGGGACTGAGCCAGGGACACAGTGGACTGCAGTGGCTGACCGAGATTGCCTGAGGGTCATAAACAACACTCTAGGCCGAGGGCCAAAGAACCAGGGGCCAGCCAAATAGACTGCAACTTCCAGGCCCAATAAACTGAAGAGGCAGGATCTTGCGACAGACTCAAAAGTATAGCACCGTACTGTACAGTACAATCAGCGAAAATTACGGTACTGTATAAACAAGGTACACTGTACAAAAAAGACACTGAGGCTCTATAAACACGATGTACAGAACTGCTACCAAAAAAGATGAGCTGTAAGTCCGAACAGGTGAGTCACTGAACAAGGAATATCTGTGTAGCTCAGGCCTCAAACTCACGATCCTCCTGCCTTGGCCTCCCAAGCGCTGGGATTACAGACGTGAGCCACCACACCAGCTTACTCCTTTTAGTTTTAAGTTTAAATAGAATAGACCTTACCTCCAGCTCATTGAGTTTTGGCAGCACTGAAAATGGTAGTGATGGATCAAGTACTGTGCCTCTGCTAAAAAAAAATCTGAACTCCTCTGTAAGAGTTATGGGCTAGTCTTGTTTCTTTTTCTAGTATTTTTCTTTAAAGGTTGGCTGCTTGAATATGAAATGAACCGTTCTGATCTTATTTTCAGTTGCAGCTCCAGTAGAAAAAACAATATCCAGAGAAAAAGCCTCAAGTACTCCATCCTCTGAGACTGAAGAGGAATTTGTTGATCTTCGAGTTGGGGAGCATGTGTGGGTGAATGGAAATAAGCCTGGATGTATCCAGTTCCTTGGAGAAACCCAGTTTGCACCAGGCCAGTGGGCTGGGGTCATTTTAGATGAACCTATGGGCAAGAACTACAGTTTGGTGGCAGGAGTTCAGTGTCTCCAATGCAAACCTCTAAAGGGCATATATAGCCACCCTTCGAAGTTAACACGGAAGGTGCAGGCAGAAGATGAAGCCAACAGCCTGCAGACAGCTCACCTCCATCCACTTCTGCAGCAAGCGTGGCAGGCTCCTCCCCAGCCACCCCTTCACGTATTTGCTGTAAATCCTCTCAGCCCACAGCCAAGGAGCCTGCAGCCGCGCCTCAGATCAGCAACCTTACCAAAACTGCCTGGTGAGTCTGTCTCCAACCTTTCAGAGGCTGGCTCCATCAGGAAAGGGGAACGTGAGCTCTGAATCGGAGACCGGGTGTTGGTGAGTCTTGTGTGTGCCATAGCTCACTGCTGTCCTAGTCACTTTAACATGCAGCTCTTTCAACAGACCAGACTAGGCCAGGCCAGGCCAGCTGATCAATCGTTGGCCAGCTGGCTGGCTGGCTGACAGATCAGTCTGGACAGCCAGCCAGTTTATTGATCACCCACATGGTGAGGAGAAGCTGTGTTGACAGCTTCCTGCTCTCCTGTGGAGTCAGACCTCCAGGGTCCCAGCTGATGCCCGTTTCTTCCCACTGCTTGTTGCTTGTAGTTGTTTGAGAGGGCAGAGTCATGCGAGCGCTTCCCTCGGGGTTTATTTAGAGGCTACATCATCCACCTGCCCATTGAATCCCATGCCTTTGTCTTCCCTCTGCCCTCCTCACTCTGGCCCTGTTTTTTTAAGTGTTTGTTAAGGGAATTCATGCTTGTAGTTTAAAGTGAGGTTTTTGGGTGCTGATACATGTACATTGCCAGCAGTTCTTTGCTCACTCTTTGAGGTATCGGGGTAAACTGCCTCCCACTTTCTGTTTCTTGGTATTCTGGGGGTCCTGGATCCCCCAGAAGACTTTTCAGATGGAAGATGAAGTAGTTGCAAGAGATAAAGTGCAAATCATGCGTAACTTTTTCATCTTTTTTGCCAAAGTGTTTATGCATAATTATGGCAGCTTGTGTTTACTTTGTTTTAAGGAGAGTTAGGGTTACAAGAGAATATATATGTCGCCTGGTTTTGACATAGTTGGTTGGTTGATTGGGTTTTTTTTTTTTTTAGACAGGGCCTTGCTATATAGTCTAGACTGGCCTTGAACCCACTGTGTAGCCCGGGCTGGCCTCAAACTCATGGCAGTCCTCCTGCCTCAGCCTCCTGAGTGCTGGGATTACAAGCACCCAGCTTTATTTACTTAGTTATTTAGGTTTTGGAGACAAGGTCTTGCTTTGTAATTCAGGCTGACCTTGAACTCACTATGTAGCTAAGGCTGGCCTTGAACTCGAAGCAATCCTCCTGCCTCAGCCTCCTGAGCATGCCCAGCCAACATACTAATTTTTAAAGGACATTTACTTACATCACACGTTATAAACTGGGAGACACAAAATGATTTCAAAAGGGAAAGGTTAAAATAACTGGGGTTGTTTAGTTAGCCTAGAGGAAATATGACAACTATGGAAGCTGTATGTAGCAGCCTACAGTTCAGTCAGTAAATACACTAGGTGTCTGGTATGTGCTGGGCATTGTTCTAGGTGTGGTAGATTTGGTAGTGACAAAAACCAACAGTGTTATCTAATGAGGCGTCCCATTTGAGATGGGAATAGGGCGTGGCTAAGGTTGGCTGGCAAGGCTGGGGGAGTGGCCCGGACCTGACCTCAGCCTGAGCCATGATTTTCAAGCACCAGCCCTCACGTGGACTGTAGGGAGTTCTCGCCAGATTCCATGGGAACTCCATTCGATAAATAGAAGCAACACCAGACGCTCGCCCTCTTCTACAGAGCCGCCAGGGAGGGGGCTCTCCCTTTTCCCTCCCATGGAAGATGGTGGCTGCGGACCCAGCACTGCCGCTATCATGCCTTTCTCATAGTAACCCCTACTGTGCCTTATAGGCCCAGTATACATTTTGCTGTTTCTATTGTTATGCCCAACTTTCCTTTTCTTCTTTTCTCTATACTTTTAAATAAAACTTTAGAACTACTTTTTGCCCCCCTCATTCAATTCTTTGCTTGAGGAGGGGAAGAACCCAGGAATATTGGAACCCATCCGATAACACATTGAATTGTAATAAACTCTGAATTTCTTCCTTGGACCTGTCCACGTGATTGGACCCTGCCCAGATGTCCTTTTCTTGCCTCATTTTCTCATTCCTCTCCAGCTGCGCTGGTCTCCTTGCTGTTTTTTCTTTTCTGTTATCTTTTTTTTTGACACGGTGTCTTGCCACACTGCCCAGACCGGACTCAAATTGGGATCCGCTTGCCTCAGCCTCCCGGAGCTCTGGGATTACAAGCATTCACCAGATTGGTTGTTTCTCCTGTCTGGAGTACTCCACTCTCAGGTCTTCTCAAGAGGGATGACTCGAAAGTCACCCCCTTGGCCACCACAACCCAGACTCTCCACAGCGACATTATCACACTCTCTTTTGCCCACACCACTCTTGGCCATTGGAAATTACCTTTGCATTGATTTACTTGCTGTTGTCCGTTTCAGAATTTCGGCCCCATGAAAGCCTGGAGAGTTTTACCTCGTTTGCTGCACACCCCCAGCACTCAGGCCTGTTAATTACTGTTGAAAGGATCAGAGGGTTTTGAACACAGCTGCCCTGGGGGGAGGAGGAAATCTAAAGCATAAGAGGAAGCAGGCCTGGGGGCAGTGTCTGGGAACCTGGAAATGAGGATGTTTACCTTTCCAGGTGGGGGAGTTGCCCACAGCAAGCTCAAAAGCACCCACCTGGCCCTTTCACCCCACAGGTGATTGAGTTTTAAATGAAGGCTGCGTTTGTGTTTGGTAAACACCAAGTAACCATATTTACTTTTTAAAAGAAGCTGTTTAACCTAGAACATGGTGCATAAGAAGCCACCTTACCAAATTTTGTCGCTCAGAAGATTCCTCTGAAACAGCCCTGTTACCACTCACAGGGCATTTTCCAGCTTTACAACCAAGGTCCAGTGAGATTAAAGGGCTTGTTGAAGGCCTGACAATGACTGGACAGGAGGGTCCTGAGAGTCAGTGTTTCCTGTTTACTGCTGGTGGGCCCATTTATTAGCCCAGCAGGATTGGCCAATGATTTTAACTTTCCTACAAGAGTTCACAGGAAGGGTTCCCACAGCCTTTTAGAGAAACTTTTTGATGCATTTATTTCTTTTTATAGGAATTATTTGTCTCAATTTCTCTCTTTCTCAATAGTCAACACTGTGTTCTGTTTATCTTTGTATTCCAAGGGCCCAAGAAGTCTGAACACATGTCGAATGAATGAATGAGGATTTAAAAATCTGCGATTTGCTAAAGCACGAAGATAGGTATTTGGTTTGGGGTTTCTTTGTTTGTTTGTTGAGACCGGAGCTCACTATGTGGTCGAGGCTGGCGTCGAACTCACAGTGGCCGTTCTGCCTCAGTCTCCCGAGTGCCAGGATCACAGGCGTGCACCTCCGTGTCCAGCCCATTGAGATTAATACCTGACCACTTTTGGTGGCAAGTTGTATGCCGGCTACACAGACCTGCTCTGAGGGCTCACCGAACACTTGGAGATTGATGGCACTTGCTGTCTGCTCCGTTTGGGTCTCAGTGCCGACGGTTCTGAGGTCAACCTACTTTTAAAGTCATGGAGTCAGTTACATACGTGTTGGTGTCAATAGCCACTGTGGGGTGGAGGGAAGGCGCTAGTTAAAGGGATATTAACTGTTCTGATTTGTGCCGATAAACTCCACTGATGAATATAACATCCTTGGCTGGGGATTTAGCTCAGCGGTTAGAGTGCTTGTTTTGCAAGCACAAGGACCTGAGTTCGATCCCCAGCACCAAAAAAAAAAAAAAAAAAGAATATAACATCCTTTGGCTGCACACATCCAACACGTCGTCTTGCCTCATGTGTTTTCCATTGTTTCCTTTCCCAACAGACTAGCTCATGTCCTCTGCGCACCTTCACCCTTTTGTGCATAACGCCCATCCTCACCCCTCCTCATCCTGGTTCCTCCTCTTCCTCACTCCATCACGCCGTGTCCCTTTCCGGCCGAAAGTGTTGGCGGCTCCCTCTCCTCTCGGGCTGGCATGTCCCGGTGGCACTGTGTGTCCTCCTCTTCCTTTTCACTAACGGACACAGACCGAGCCAGAGCGTGCCCACATAAAGGAGCTTGAACAGAGCCAGCTCTTTGGAAAGACCAACGCTGGCAAACTCCAGAGGGAGTTAGAAGACCCCAGTAATGGCTTTCTCTGTTTCCCGAATAGCCCCTCGCGTGTGAGTGGCTCACCCTGCAGCTGGCCCCGAGTTCGCGAGCTGAGAGCGAAGGGCAGGCCAGGTGCCCGGCGTCGGCCCTCTTGTGAAGGTGGAGGCTCCCAGCCTTGGTGAACCCAGCTCTGTGCCTGTGCATAGCCACAGCTGAAGCTGAGGTTCTTTGTGTTCGTGCCTTGAGATACATTCCTCCAGGTTGCCACCTGGCGTGGTCCTCTTGTTCTCATATTCCTACTTACTGGATTTCCTAAATAATTTCTTCTTTCCTGCCTTTTCCCCCCAGGCCTCTTGCAGGGAGGGAATCGAAATGTTGGCTCCTTTTAACGAGGGCTAAGGATTTAGATCTCTTTTTTCCTTGACAACTGGCCTCTCTTTGCATCTCCCTCCTTTCTCTCACCCAGCAGATTGAAATCTCAGTGGTCAGCGGGCTGTGAGTCAGGAAGGGAATGGCCTGGTGTCATGCCTTGTACTACCCTGAGTGGCTGGCAAGTATCATTCAGTCTCACCCCAACTCTAGGGTGGTGTGATTGTGCCCATTTTTACAGCTGAGGACACTGAGGCACAGAGAGGTTAAACTGTCTGCCCAAGGTCACACAGCTAATAATAATAGTGGAGCCAGGTTTGCGTCCAGGCCAGGAGTTACATCTTGACTGAAGAGTCTACTCTTGACCAGCAAGGATGAAGTCTGTTATGGAAGTAGTTTTGTGCTGGAAGATCTAAGAAATAATCAATGTCACATATGAAGATGAATATTCATCTATCCCTTTCAAATCATGAATTTGACTGTGATTGGTCTTTAAAATTTTTACAATTACTCTGTACCTGATCATATTTGGTATCCTGATTTTTTTCTTTGAATTATTAGTATTTGTAGACCTTTCTCTTGGTGAGAAAGCATTGATCTAAAAATCTGGATGACTGGGAAATCTTCCTTCTCTCAAATTTAAGTCTTGATGCTTTAAGAGGAAAATGTTCTCAGCCTCAGAATTAAAGATTTCTGGTGTGAATTTGGGAAGAAAGAGAGTAATTTGGCTGCTATTACCTGAGAGCCAAAGACATGATCTGGGAAATACAACGGGCTAATGAGGTGAGGTCCCTTAGTGTGACTAGCTGTTAAAGTAAGGAGAATGTATATATTTTATACATATATAATTTTTTTTTAAAGCTTCTAAACTCCTCTTAATTTTGTCAACAAAAGCTTCAGGGCTTTCTTTTTTGCTCTTTGTGAGAAGGCGTTTATTTGCAGCAGGGTTTACCCAAGTATCTCACATTAAAGCTTACACCTTTCTGTAATTCTGTCTCCTGTAACGAGGGCACACACTTGGTTTGCCAAGTGAGAAAATAACCAGTGACCCCTGTAAGTTTCATATAATCTACATTCCTTTTTGGCAAGCGCTTTAGAATTTCTTTAAACCAATAAATCCACTCACAGTGTGAAATGACATCCTAATTCAGCTCTAATTCGGCCCAAGAGAAGTGGGGAACGAGAAGAGTTCATCAGAAGCGAAAGACCACTTCATTTTTTTGCTCTCTCCTTCCAAACTCGAGCATAGAGAATTCGAGGTCAGCCTAGCCTTACAACTCCATTTGTGAGCCTTTGGTCTATTGTAACCTAAACATCTGCAAGATTGCAGGAAGAATGTTACACTCTGCTGTCTTCTCCTTACCCTCGGACTTCTCTGATTTAACAATCTTAGAGGAAAAAGTATTTTTTGAGAGAAGTAAACTCAATATCCATTTTAGGTTCCTTTAGCATCTCAGGATGGTGGAATTTTGCCAAAGATTCTCATCTTGAATTGGAGCCACCAGAATTGGGTTTAAGCCATTATCACAGCAAGACAGAAATTAACCTGTAAGTGAAATAGCATCCTAATCTGGCTCAAATTCGAACTAAGAGAAGTAGGGACGAGAAGAGGTAAATAGAAATAGAACGCATCCATACTTTTCTCCTAAACTCAGTCTAACGGCCCCTTTGACATTTGTATTAATCACCACCTGAATGTCTGTAGATAGCAAAAGCATGTTAAACTCCCCTGTCCCTTCCTTACGCTGAATCACTCGTCTTCCTTATCAACACTCAGACCCTGACCCTTGCCCCTTCTCTGTCAGCAGAATAGCTAACCTCCTCACTCAGACAAACCCCAGACCTCCACATTTACTCAGTTCCCTTACAGGCCCTACCCTGCTGCCTGGTACCCTAAAAACCCATTTTGAGTCTGTAATCAAAACCGTGGAATTCAGAAAAGCAGTGAATGACTAAAAGGAGCTTGAGATTGTGCGTAATGACAACATGCCAAAGTAAAACTTCTTATACTACTTAAGATTCTGTTACAAGATAATGAGATAATGAATTTTCAAACCATATATAAGGGAGGGGCAGACAAAGACTCGGGGTCGAGAGTTTTTTTCACACGAGTGCCTCTCGATTGACGGCTAATAAATTGGACTCCAATTGGCTTCTGCGTTCGAGTGGTTTCTCTTCTCTCGTGACCAAGTAAGGGGGACCAGGACGGCCTGTGGGCCAGCTCGGACATCCACTTCATAAGCATTTGAAATAGCTTGACTGCTGCCTAAGATGGAGTAACTCTTAAAGATCTTCAGGGTCAAAGAAAATCATCAGTGATTTGTTACTTAAATGATCTCTCTCTCTCTCTGGCCTGGTGTTAAGAGGTGGCCAGTGTCAGAAAAGTTGAGTATAATGGAACTAGAAAAACACCTAGCGTGGAGAATACTGGAAGTAGCTGAGCTCCAATAAGTGCGCTGGGGATGTGGAGCTGTCGCTTTCCCTTTTGCAAGAGGTAAGCACTTTGCATGAAAAGTTCCAAGTCACCATACAGCCCACTGGAGAGAAATAACTTATCTGAAGGAGCAGTTTGGAGCCTGGGAAGAGGCATATCCCAGGAGATAAAGGCTTTGCACACAGCCACGAGAAGCTTTCCAAAGAGAACGAGTCCTTGAGAAGCAAGCTGGACCACGCCGGCAAGGAGGATTCCAACATGGTAGCCCTGTGGAAGTTCAAGACTGCCGCTGCCTCTCACCCACAGGCCACGGAGGAGCTGAATGTGTCCTCAGCAAAGGGGTGGTAGCGGAGAGGGCAGAGTTGGCCGAGTAAAGATGCAAGTAGAGAAACTGAGAGTAGATTACCAGCAAGATGGAAAATTTGCAGAATACACAAGACTCTGAGCAGTCTGCTCATGCTAAGGAGATGGAAGGCCTAAACTGATGAACGATATTAAAGAGGAAAACAACCTGGAAGCCGTCCAGTCCAAAGTGGACAAGGCAGAAGAAAAGAAGGACATGTTAAATACTGGCACTGTTTTCTCTCCCCCTCTTTCCTTTCTGCTTCTGTTTGTTTCTGGTGCTGCTGACAGAGTTCCCATCAGCAAACGATTTGTTTTACATTTCCTAATTTGCGTGCATACGTTTGTGTGTTTGCATGTGGTTTTCTGCTTTACTTACATGCATTTTGTGGCTCTCTCTTCTTCCTGAAACGGAATGACTTAGAAAATGCGCCTGGAGAAGTGAAAATAGACACAGCACGTCTGCCTTCTAAAGGTGGACTCACTAATGTTGGAAGGACTAAAATGCCGAGAAAGACTGGTGCTGGCTACCTTTTCTTCAGCACTTATCAGCAGGCAGAAAAGACCAAATCTTTTTTAAACATAAAGTAAGCGTGTGTGTGTGTGTGTGTGTGTGTGTGTGTGTGTTTAGTGTTATAAACTGGGATCTTTCAATTTAAGGAAATGAGACCTTTTCTCCATTAGTAGGAGAGGGAAGAATGTTTTTGTCTATAAAGTGCTCCTGGTCTGAAAGGATATGTCGGGGACCAGA
>PVJO010025745.1:0-22209 GCA_004026905.1 Hystrix cristata
CACCTTTTTGATAGGCACCCTATCTAATCTTCAGGTTTCCATCTTTCACTTCTAACATGTACATCATACTATGAAACTTGACACTACTAAAAACCACAACTCAGCCCTCTCTGTTAGAAGACTATATATTTTCACATTCTGAAAGGACTTTTCTGGGAGAGAAATTTGACTTCTGCAACTTCCCAGAAGGTCAAACAAGACTTGATTCACTGCAACGGCATTCCTATAGGCAGATTGTGATTTGAATAAAGAAAACCTTTGGACAAGGTAGCACTGGATAACCAATTGGCTGTCTTAAGTGCTGAATGTGAAGATCACATTGTTATGTACGATTCTTCCATTGGAGGATGGCTAGTTTAAAGGACTGCTACAGTTGATTGAATTTCAAGCCCTAAGTTTAATATTGCTGAATTTTTAGAAATGTGTTTTACATTTTAAACAAAATTAACAAGTTAGGTTAAGGACTTTAAGGCATAAAATATGTATTTTATAAGTTCTATTTATTTTAGTGATATGTTTAAGCAGGTTGAAGCATAAATGAATTTTTAAAAATATCTGGTTTTTAGAAGAATCAGAAAAAAAGTTTTATGATTTTTTTAAGAGTAAACAAATTAGTGACAGAGGTTTAATTAGATTTGGAGAAAATTGACTCATGGTTCACTTAAATGATTTGGGGGGCAACTGAGTAATGTGCTCATAACTTCTGTCTAGACTAGAAGTTTAAAAGGCACACCTGTGACTTCACAAGTCTCTGATAAATCATAGCTGGCAAGATGGTCTTGTAGGAAGAATAAAAACTCATCATTTGCAATACCCATGACTATGAATCTGAAGACCAGGGATGTGGAGATTGTCACTGTATCAGGAGCCCAAGTGATATTTACATATGACTCCAGCAGAACTTCCAAAGAGCTTTCTGCTTTTGTGCTGGTACTGAATGTATGTACCAAGAGCAGCTCACAGAGGGGTGATTGTGGGAATCAAAAAAAAGTGCAGACCATCTGTTAGTTTCCGCTCCATAAAGTTTCACCACCCTTCTTCATAAATCAAGTCCAGGGGACCCGATTCTTTTTTTTCTCCCCTGCCACTCCTACCCACACTTGAGATTCTGTCACTTTTCTAATTTAACACTTGAGAGGCACTGGTGTTTCAGTAGTATTGAGTTTGTACACTATGTTCTGAGCCAATGTGCAATAGAATGCTTCTAAATTATCTCCTTACATAAATGTACTCATTTATCAAAATGTTCATGTAACAAGGAAATTAATAAAATAATTTTTGAGTAATTAAAATTTTTGTAGTCATCTTAAGTGTTAGTTGTTAGCAGTTAAAGCAGAGAAATTATGTTGGCTCTCCCTAGTACACATCATAGATTGAAATGTCTCTGGCTAAAATAATATTAGGTCCAAATTCCACCAATTCCCCTTTTCAAGGATGCTGTTTTTATCATCCATTAGTTCCAGAGCATGAGACAGATGTGTAAGCAACTAACACAGTACAAAGCAGAATTTGGGAAATACCAAATTCTGTTAGGAATATTCAGATATCTACATCACACTGGTAATTTTTTTGCATTGTACAGTGAAAAACAAACAGAGTTTTGGCAGAATATATGGAAGGGAAAAGAGGGAAAGAATGTAAGGGAAATAAAAGTGGAGTAAAACTCACAAAATATTTTAAGTTGAGGAATGTTTTCACAACAAAGACTCACAAAATGTGGACCCTTGGTCCTTGTTCCCTAAAGTTTTTATCTCTCCTTCACTCTAGAATGACTCATTAGAAATGATGAAGCATGGAACAGAACAAGTATTCAGGGTGTACAGACTTTATCTCTGCTCTAAATAAACTTCCAGAGGAGAAGATGAGACAAGTAGATTAGACACAGGCAATGTGAATATATAACACAAGCCTTAATAACTGAATTTCAAATTATTCAGAGATAAAAATTATATTAGATCTTCCAGTCTGCACTGATCATTTGTTCTTTTATCATTTCTTCTTTCACAGTCACTAAAAACTTCCCAAGTTGATACACCCGAAAGAATAATACATGCAACCAAGATTAAAACCATTCTGGATCTTTTTGACCCTATGTATGTACTATCAAATGAAGGGACTGAATTAGAAGTTTGAGAGTGTCTTTTCAAGTTAAAACATTTTCTTAGTTACTTCTCTCATTGCTGAGACAAAATATCTGCCGCTGAAAGCTAAAGGAGGAAAGGTTTAGTTTGGCTCACAGTTTGTAGGTCTTTCAGTTCATAGTTGGCTGGCTCCAAGGCAGGGTGGCTTGGCAGAGGACAGCAAAGCAACAAAGCAGCAGCAAGTGACAAGTGACAAGCAATGACCCTCTTCCTGTCCCATTTATTTTACCCTAAGGGTGGGTAGCACCCACACCCTTAATCCTAGCATTACACCTTTAATCCCAGAATCACACACTCTAGATCCAGGTACCTCCAAAAAGCCCCACCTATGACAGCATGAAGCTTTGGGGGGCCATTTAGGTACAAGTCACAACAAACCTTCTTTGATTCTACATGTGCAAATGTAGTCAACACATAAACTCATTCATCCTTTATCTTTGCTTTCTCCTCTCTCTCTCTCTCTCTCTCAGTCCTGCTCTCTATCTCATTCTCTTGCTTTCTCATACATATATAATAAAAACATTATATATATTGCAATAAAAATTACTTAATCCTAGTAATTCACTAGTCTGACATTTTTGTTGTGAGTAATCTTGTCCCTAAGTGAATATTCTTTGTGTGTGTGTGTGTGTGTGTGTGTGTGTGTGTGTGTGTATGTGTACAGAGTCTTCCAAAAAATGTATACACATTCAGGAAAAGAAAAATAGTATGATGTTTTTTCAACATATGGTGTTACCCTCATATGGGAGATCCTAGAGGATGTTGTACATCACAGAAAATCCACTACCCTGCCAGCCCTTAAAGAAGAGATTGAAAATGCAGGTGCAGCAATCTCAATGACCAAGGTTCCCCAAGCAGCAGTTTGCTGTACTAATAAATGTCTGGAAGCTGATGGCCACTACTCTGAGCACCTCTTGTAATTGTAGAGGCCAAAGGTAACTTGTATTAATTTTATGATGTCTCGATAAATTCCATATTAAAATATTTATACAAATTTTTATTTCCTGAAGAGCATGTATACATTTTTTGGTGATCTCTCTGAACATATATAAATCAATGAATATAAAATGTGTCATATGGTCATGTGTCATTGGACATATATAATGTGGTCACAAAGCATTTATAATATAAAATAGGTAATGTTGAATGTGGTCAGCATCACTATCCAGCCTGTAAAGAATGTCAGACTGCCCAGAGAGTAAAGTCTGATAGATATTTATTTCAATATCTTTCCTACTTTCTTAGCTCATCAGAACTCCCTTTGCCTCCAGGGGTCAGGATCAAAGCAGCAGCTCCCTTGAAGTTCATCTGTGGTGATCTTGAACCCATAAACCTTGAGGGCCCCATGATACTTTCAAAGCTAATTTTAGAAGTTTGGGCCCTTTTAGCATGAACCCAGGCCTCTGACAGACCTTAAAACAACTTGCACTAAGAACTCAATGAGGTCTGATGCTCACTATGCTGGTAGACCACAGCCCTGCACTCGACAGAACACAAGTTCTGTTCCATGTTTCATAATGCCAAACGCTAGAAAGGAAAGTATGGGATGACCTGGGCAGAAGTATGCAGACATCCCGATCTGACCTATGTATCAGACCATGGATAGTACTGGAAGATGGGTGAAACACAAGGAACTATCAGCTAAACAATTCACGTAAACTGAATCTGAAATAATTTTGTATTTCATAAATATAATGGTATTTATCATCTCTCAAACACTTTGAATGTCACTAATTCATTAAGAGTATTTTGATAATATCATAAGTATAATAAATAACTTGTTCTAAATGAGCAGGAGTTGAGATAATTATATGATCATTATACGATGAATTGTTGCAAAAAGACACAAAATAATCAGTAAGAAAATTAATTGACTCCTTCCAAGAAAACTTTATTCTGATGTCTGTAACATTTCAGAAAAGAAAAGGTCATATAGAAATCTTCACTCACTAATCACATTGGTCACAATACTTAGAGATAGATTAAACTTTCTAATTCTGTGTGTTTTAACAAACTTTGCTTTATGCTCTAATATCTAGTAGATTGGTAATAACATATATTCTAAAAGAGATATTCAAATTGCACCAGAGCAAAACAAAAAAGGCTTTTTAATCAAATAAACCACAGTGTAAACATACTCTTAAAGTTAAACTAAGTAAATTTTATAGAAACATTGAATTAAACTAACCTTTAATTATACCAGAACTATTAGCTCTGCGATTATTAAATTATGGGTTTTCAATGTTTCCTTTTTACTGCTTACATTAGTGATTAATAAGTTAATATGAAAATTTTACTTTCAGTTAAAGCCTGACATGGAATGGCTGTTCTTTAGTTATGGAAGTCACCATAACTTCAACTAAAATACAAACAGCCAAATAGAATTTTCTAGCCTTTATACCTCCTTCATAGTATCTTTTTTAGATTTCTATTGGTAAATTCTAGGTTGTTAGTACAAAATATAGCTTGTGCTTATATGTCATTTCTATAAAGCCAGGTTTAAAATAACTTCAAAAAAGATTTTTGTACATTTCCCTTAGCAGTTTATACTCGGAAGCTACAGAAGGAAAATGTATTACATGCACAGTGATTATAGAGAAAAATATATTATCCATTTGTTATTTCCAGGGCACAAGAGATGAACTGTTTGTCTAGTGAAGCAACTGACTTTGAAGCTTTTGTTTAAAAAATAACTGTCATTTTAAGAAATCCGCATGATATTTAGAACATATTACTATAATTTTAAAAGCAGAAGCAACTTTAAACTTAAAGAATTTTTTTAAACTTTTCTGGTTTTTAGGAAATATGTATTTTGAAATTGCTTCTGAATATATGAATAAATTACATATTCTCATAGGGAACAACTGAAGTGAAGTATTAACGCACATTTTAAACTGGCTTAATAAAGACTTACATTTAAATATTTAATAACAGAAAAATAGAACTCTGCCCAAAGACAAGCAAAACAATGCTACAATGGTAGAGAATATCTTACAGTAATATTAGGTACTGTCTGACAGAAATATTAATAATCTTATAGTAATATTTATATTGTCCTAGAGTATCACTATATGAGTGACATAAATATCCAAGTCTTCCAAATTTGGTGGTTAACTTTAAAATATGGCTGTCCAAAATTCTGAAACTATAGTTAATTCAGACAATTGATTGCACTGCCCCAAATCATTCATAGAATCTTCTATAGGTATGGAAATGGGATTGTTTGTGCCCTCTTTTCAAGGTTTCTCCAATGTTTCCCTATCATGCTTTCAATTGTTTAGAAGTTTGGAGAAATTAATTAAGGAGGGTAAAGTGAAGGCCCAAGAAAGATATTGTAAAATATCTGATACTAAAAAGATTACATGGTTTAGGTTTGACAAATGTGAAGTGACATCTGCTGGACCCTTTTGTAATGGATAAAGGAATTGGTTCATCAAGAGAAAAAAGAATCCTTACCAGGAACCAATGAGAGGAACAATCATCATAGTCTACAAAGGAACAGGGCCAAGCCAGTGACTCACAGGGCATGGCTCACAAGGAGATGAAAGGGGGTGACTTTCATTCACTTCATGTATACCACAGATAAGGGATCCTCTAGATCAAAGCCTAGAAACATAATTGGACTAGTTAAATACAACTAGATTTTAAAACATCTGTCAGGGGTTTAATGTGCAAAAATGAAATACGATGGCTGAGTTAGATGATTTTTAAAGATTCTTTCAGCTCTACTGCATAATAATGATGTTAGGAAGTAAGAACTAGGAATATATATATATAAAACATATATATGACCTTCAAATTGGTGTTTCTGATGTGTGTCTGGGTGGAGGGGGCAGTACCTCACCTGCCCTACCAGTGAAAAACAAGACTAAGGAAAATGGATAGGGTCTCAATAGTTTAAGTTTTATGAGAATTCCAATGCTTTTATTTTCAAGCAACCTTCCACAAGTTTTAACTATTATACGTGATAATTATTGGAAAATTCAATATTTTCATATTAATTGGTTAATGAGTCTATTAGAGTTTACAAACTTAATTTCAAATGCTTCACTAATATCTTCTTAACATTTTACTCAGAGAATCAGACACATATGTTTAAATATGGCATTGTTTCTCTGGTGTAAGAAATTGACAGTGTAAAGACTAAAATGTGTTATATTGGGAAAGGGAAGAAATTGTTCAAATGGGAAGGGAAATAAGGAAAGGGAGGGGGAAGAAAACAAAGGGACAAGAGAAATAAGGAATAGAAGGAAAAATGGAAACAAAGCTTTTGTAAATAAGGAGGGAGGAGGGGGTGAAGGGAGGGGAGGGGAATGGGAAAAAAAGCAGCAGCAAGATGCGTCGTGTACAGGTACAAATCCCCTATGATGAACGTTATCAGTATGTGTATCTAAAATGTACCATTAAAATAAAATTTAAAAAAAAATTTTACTCAGGGTATTGCAATTCTCTTCTTACATGTATAGCAAGGATTAGTAGGATTACCCAGGAAAGAATAGGTGTGCAAATGTTACATGAAGAATCATTTGAGTAGTCTCTCATAGTGATAAAAATATAGGGCCCATTGGCTTCATTTTTCTGGGCAAAGGATAAATAAACTCAAAGAGATAGATCTTGCTTATTCTGTAAGAAATCACTGACATTTTGCTTACATATGTAAATGTTCACCTATCCATGTCATTGTCCTGTCAGAAGAACATAATAAAAGTTTGCTTGAGGAATATTCTTGTAAAGCACTGTCTCACTGAAGTGTAGAATGAGTTAGTTATCTAGGAATACCTTGCCTTCAAAGAGGCCCCCAGGCACTTTTACAACGGGTGAGCCCCTAGATGCTATTAGGGAGGAACCAGTTAGTGACTTAGAGAGGAATTGATTGTACCTTAGGACTTCCCGTACAAAAGGGTTTCAACACTATATCCTGGAGATCAACTAAAGGGAAAATGGTATTTATAGCTCATGATGGCCAGAGCAGCAGTTACCAACTGGTAAGCCTACAGATGTTAGCAGGTATATTACCTTGAGTGACGGGCACTGAGGATTTGCCTCACCTAAAAGGGGCAGTTGCTTCATGCCTTCCTCTAATGATACTGACTTTTGCCATAAGAAGTGTTTTGCCTGGAATTTGCCAGATTTCCTGGTATTTTAAGAGAAGCCAGATGCCCAAATATTCATGTAAAAATTTTTAAATTTAACTCAATGAACATATGATTTACACTAAAACACTATGGAGATAATATACAACTTATTGGTGGGGGCAGATTTAGCTCAGAGAAGTTTGTGTGCAGTCTCTCATGTACAGGATATTTAACTACTGGTGACTACATCCAGAACTAGACGGTGAGCTCCAGGACAGAAGGTTTTGGTCTTCGATGTCATAGAAAATTTCTGGTACCATACAGGTGTCTGACACTGGGTTTTAATTTACAAGAAAGTACTTTCATATATGATATAGTGACATGTCTAAGAAATTCACTAACTGGGAAACTATAAAAGAGTATTTTGCCGAAGGGACTGCCTGGTTCCTGATTTTCAGAGCTCACGGAGGCCTACCTTCTGCTTGCTTTCCTGAGATCTTGGGCCTAGGTTCAAGCACACTCCCTTAGCCAGAGTTTCCTTCTCATTCCACCTCTGTCTTACCTGATCATCTTCACTCATACTTTCTCTACAACCATGGGAGTTAATGGGTAGTAGAACTGATAGATAACAAATTAGGAAGGACTTCTAGGAAAATGGCAGAATGGTAAGCAATAGCAATTCAGCCTCTCCAAAACTTGGAATCCAGACACTGGAAAATAACAATTTGGGGGCATAAAGGAAAGCGGTGGATCCTGGGGCCCAGGAAGGATCTGAGGGGAAAACTGAAGCCTACAGGGAAACTGAAGAGGCAGAACACAATGTGGGAAATGGAACGGGCAATCTGCCCTTTCTCCTTGCCCCCTGGCTCATGGCTCACAAGAAAGGAAGACCCAATCTACAGAGACAAAGTGAAAACAGGGGACTCCAGAGGCCTTCACAGAGAAGTGTAGCAGTGAAACAGCTTGGCAGATGCTGCTGCTGCAACAGCTGGTGAGTGACTCCAGTCCAAGCACCTGCCATATCCCCTCGAGAGAGTGGTTCAACACCATTCCAGAGCGGGGTTGAATGAACCCATGACTCAGAGCATTCTCGGCTTGACTTCATTTTAGGGCTGTCAGTGTTACACTCCCACAGCGACTGGGTGAAAGGTAACCATAGGAGAAAGCCATGATCAGGGAACCACAGTCAGACTGACAAGGGAATCCCTAAAGGGTTTACGCTAAAGCACTCAGGTCCCAACCCAATAGCCAGAAGACAGGCTCAGCCCAAAAGGCTCTGGGATTTGAAAGCTGCAGAACTAGCACCCTCGCACTAATTCTACTGAATGCTAGTGCCTGCATCCAGCACAGATCTGGGATCTGACAGCCTTCTTTCTCTACCAGCATTAGCAGGGATACATGTGAATTGGATACTCCTCCAAAATTATAGATCTTGGAAGAAAACAATATTTTAAAAACAGAGATATTTCTTTTTGTTTTCTTGTTTTTTATTTTTGTGGGTGTGTACATTGTTTTTGTTCACTTTTTTCCCCTCCTTTTCTTCTCTCCTTTCTTCTTCACCAGTATCCTGAGGCTTGGGAAATCTTTCTTCATCCTTCTGCCTTGCTTCTTATTTCTTTTTCTTCTCCTTTTTCTTCATTTTTCCTCTTCTCCCTCACAATTTTTCTCTCTTCAATTATTTATCCGTTATTTTTACTCCATATAATTTTTATTCTTCTCCTCCTTTTTTGTCTTCTATGTCTCAACAAATTTTCTCATGCTTTTACCTAATCCTATAAACATCCTTGACCTCCCCAACAGGATCATTTATGCCATGTATCATTCCTCCCTCTCATATCGTAGAGCAGTGGCAGGGAACTCATGGCATGTGTTTTATTTGTTTTTCTTTTAAGACAAAAGATGTTAATGTATGAGTTGTTTTTTTCTAAACATAAAACCTCAGTATTCAGTTTTAATTGCAGTGTAGGTACTTTGCAATAAATTAGTGGGGTTTAGGTTGCAGTTCTGGCACTCATCTCTAAAAGGTTTGCCATCACTTTCAAAGAGTTTAAGGTTTAAAAGTTTTCTTCTTGCATTCCCCCATTCCCAAGCCTTCTATCTTCAATAGTACATATAACCCTACAACTTTGTTACTCTTTTTTTTATGATCATAATCAACATGGTTATTTTGTACCTGTACATGATATATCTTGGTTTTCCCCCCTCTTCTCCTCCCCTCCCTTCAATTCCCTCACCCTTCCCTATTTGCAAAGGTTTATTTACATTTTTCCATTTTTTCCCTTTCATCTTATTTTTCTTTTAACCTTCCTTTTTCCCCCCTTTTCCCTATCTAATTCTCCTGTCTTTTGAATACTATTTTTTTTTCCTTACATAATATCCATTATACCCCTTTGTCCTTATTTACACTTATGGTTTCTCATATCAGAGAAACAATTTAATGTGTACTCATGAATGTCTGATTTATTTCACTTAATAGTATGTTCTCAAGGAATATCCATTTACATACAAATGTCTCTAGTTCGTCCTTTTTTATGGCAGAGTAGTACTCCATTGTGTAGAAAAAGCACATCTTCTTTAGCCATTCATTAATTCTTGGGCATTTAGGTTGTTTCCAAGACTTAGCTATTTCAAATTGTGTAGCTACGAACATGGTTGTGCATATGTCACTGTGGTAAGATAATTTTAATTCTTCTAGGAAGATACCAAGCAGAGGAATAGCTGGGTCAAATGGAACCTCTAGTTGTAGTTTTCTGAGGAATCTCCACACTGATTTCCACAGTGGTTGGACCAGTCTACATTCCCACCAACAGTGGAGGAGGGTTCCTTTTTCCCTGCAGCCCCACCAGCACTTGTTATTGGTTGATTTCTTGATAATAGCTGTTCCTTCTGGAGTGAGATGGTATCTTAGTGTTGTTTTGATTTGCATCGCTGGAATGACCAATGATGTTGAACACTTTTTCATTAATTTATTTGCTATTTTTATTTCTATGTCTGAGAAATGTTTATTCATTTCAGATGCCCATTTTTGGATAGGGTTTTTAAATTTGGGGGGGTTGATTTTTTTGAGTTGTTTATATATTCTAGATGTTAGACCTTTGTCTTAGTCTTTTGATAGTCAACTCCATAAAATTATTCTGGAATTCTTTTCTACCATTAGTGGAGATATAGCTGTCTCATTTAGTATATTTTATCTGTAAGTCAATACAGTAAGTCCCCAACTTCCGAACATTCAAGCTGCAAACTTCCACAGACATACTATATAAAAATCATTGTGTTTGTTTATGAATGAATCCAACTTACGAACGATTCTCCCAGAATGGAATCTATTAGTCGGGACTTACTATACCTGGGTTGCCTTGATTTTATATCATAATTGCCAGTTTCTTCTCTAAGATTAGAGGTGGTACATAATTGTTTCTTGTTAATACCTAATTTACCTTGGATGACACTACTGTAGCTAATTCCCTTAATATTAACAGGGTCACATAATTGTGGCTATGTATCTGTAAGTCAACACTCTGGTTACTTTTGTGACATCCACAATACGACAGTACATTCCCAGGGAACTTGGTTGCTTGGCTAACTACATTGCGTCCTCCCCTCCCAAATTAACCAAGATGATCAGACCTTGGTGTTGTGGCAAAGGATTATAGTTAGCCATACCCAAAGTACATCACTGAAAAGCAATTAAAGAGATCTATATACTAGCAACAAAGTCTTTAGATTATAAGCATTCACAAACCTCAGAACAAAACAAACAAATAGAAATATGAGAAGATGAGGCAACAAAATGCTTACCCAAAAGCTCAATTCTTCCAAAGCCAATGCAGGGGGGACTGAAGGGCAAAGCAGAACAAGCCACACACCCAAATTAGTCAAAAAGATAACAGAGCAGATTAGAAAACAGGTCAAAGAGGCACTCAGCACAATTAGAGAAGATATAACTAAACAGATAATGGAAATAATAACCAAAAAGACACAGGAGTTTTCAGAAGACACAAGTAAAAAGCTAGAAGAACTAAACAAAATGATACAAAACATGAATGAATATTTACCATGGAACGAGAGTCCATGAAAAGGTTTCAATCAGAACTTTATGAGATTGTAATTCATATTTAAAGTATGGGCAGCAGAAGCAACCAATGTAAGAACACAATTTCAGAATTAAAAGACAATGATCTCTCCAAAGACTAACTATTCAAAGTCATCTTAAAAATAAGAGAACAAAAAAAAAATGGATCCCAAAACTGCTAAATGATGCAAAGAAGACTAATCTAAGAATAACTGGAGTAAGTGAAAAATGAGAAGACAACACAAGTGGTATAAAAAAACCTGTTCACAGAAATAATGGCAGAAAACATCCCAAATATATAGAAAGAAATAAACATACAAATAATTAAGGCAGATAGAACTCCCAACACCATGGCCAAAAGAGAACCTCTTCATGCCACATCATACTCAAAGTACCAGAAGGCCCTCACAGGAACAAAATTTTAAAAGTTGTTAGAGAAAGGCAATGAATCACATATAAAAGTAAACTCATTAGAATTACAGCAGACTTCTCTATACAAACCTTAAAGACTAGGATGGCTTGGAGTGGAGTATTCCAAGTCCTAAAAGATAACAACTTCCAACCGTGACTTAAATATAATTACAAGTTGTTCCTTTAAAACTGATGGATACATAAGGTATTTTCATGATAAGTAGCACCTCAAGAAATTCATGACCACCAAACTGCATTATAAAAAAATTTTCAAGGGTATCCGAGAAAAAGACAATGAAGCCAACAAGGCCAATAAGGCAAAAAGAACGAATACACCTGGTGGGATGAGCAGCTGAGCAAAAGCAGGGAAAAATAAGGAAATCAGCAACAGGAAATGCAATAAGGGGAATATAACTCTCAATGAGAATGGTCTCAATTCCTCAATCAAAAGACACAAACCAACAGAATGGATCAAGAAACAAAACTCAACAATATGCAGTATTTTTAAAAAATATGTTTAATTCAAAAAGAAACACAGATTAAAAATCAAAGGGTGGAAAACAACATTCCATGCAATAGGAACGCAGAAAAAAGCAGGAGTTGCTATCCTAATTTCAGACAAAGCAAATTTCAAGGCAAGACTGATCAGAAGATACAAAGGTCACTGTATACTGGCTAAGGGAACAACACAACAGGAAGAGTTAACAATTACAAACATATATGCAACAAATACTGGCACACCAAACTTCATAAAACAAACACTAACAGACATGAAAAATCAGATAAACACCAATACAATTGTAATGGAGAATCACAATACCCTACTGTCACAAATGGATCAATTAGACAAAAAAATCAACAAAGAAATATCAGAGTCAAACCCAACCTTTGAGAAAATTAACTTAAAAGTGTTTCATCAAACACGACAGAATACATATTCTTCTCAGCAACATGTGGGACTTTCTACAAAATAGACCACATACTATTCCATTAAATATGTTTAAGTAAATTCAAAAGAAATCAAAATTATCTCATGCATATTATTGGGTCCTGTGAATCTCACACTTCTGTAAGCCTCACGTCCCCTTCTAAGTCCCTTTTGTCTGCTCAGGTACCCCAAAGTCAAATCGACAAAACTTCTGATTGCTCCCTTACAACTGGGGAATAAGATTCCAGTCTCTTTTTCTTGCTGATACATCCTCAGTCTTTTTTGAAGGTTCTAGCAGGGGAGCGAAGCTACTCGTATACCCTTGACCAAGGAAAGGGTCCTCCTCTATCAGGGGTGGTCGTCCTCTTCAACAGAGCCTGCGGCTTTGGGAGGGATGCACATGGATCCACGAGGGAGGAAGGGGACACCCACCTAGCCAGCCGGATCAGCCAAATCAATCCTGGCGATCAGTGGGGTGACAGATGTTGCAGCCAGACCACCCTCATGTCCCCTCAATCTTTTTAAAATGATTGTCACTCCTCCTCGATACTAAGTATTGGAAACAGTTCCCTCCCCTCAAATTATTTTCATAGACACTATGGGTGCCTAAAGATTAATGTAATAACTCATCTTCTCTTGAGCCCCTTTTTACATTGGCTTGAGAGAGGATGTAAGTATGTTGTTAGTGATAGGCTCATACATAATTAAAACTTACCACAAAGTGCTCAGTCAGACTTCTGGAAGCTCCCTCCATGTGGAGCAATAGAAATTTTAGCAATTTTTCTTCTCAGCTTTGGACCCTGAAGGAAAACAGGAGAAATATCATAAGACATTCTGTTAAAAAGTGTATCTTGTGAAAAACACATTTCCATTGCATGTATTCCAATTTTATCAATTTGTGGGTGTTTATAGTGATAAATTAAACTGTACTGATTCAAATTTTATTCTCATTTTTACTTTCCCTTTGTTTCCTAAGTATCAATCCATCTTGAAGATAGGCATGTGTGTTATTGGAGAAAAGTTGTACCAAATCTTTTCTTGCAAAGAATAGTTCCAATTCAAAGCTACCCTGAGTGTAAGCCACAGGCTACTCGTTTATCTTCACTCACACTGAGAATGAGGGGTGGGGAGAAACTCAAAGGAAATCAAGTCAGAATAAATGAGATCAACAACGCATTGTTCAGGACATTTAGATTTTTGTTCAAAAACTCAAGAAGAGTTTACTCCCTCTGTCACTGGGAATGTGACCTAAAAACAGCCCTTAGTTATCAGCCCACTTTAGATGAAACACCTTGTCTTAAGAGAATTGTCTCCCTCATGGTCATACTTCCTTCAAGGTCAGTCCACAGCCGTGATTAACCACTATAGAAAATAAAGTCCAGCCCCAGTCCACCACTCAGGATAATTCAAAGAACCAACCCGAATCCAGAGCCCCCTTAAGTCTGGCTGAGATCCTTCACTGGAATCACATCATAACTCAGCCACGCTTTCTGCCCCGTCACATCCCTTCCTCAGGGTTATTCCCAGTCACACTCCAATACATATCCCCCAAGATTCCTGGGGCAGCTGAGACATGGGGAAAGGTCAGAAAGCAGAATTCCACAGGTTTCATATGTTCTTTTTTAATTCTGGGAGAAAATAATATTTTTAGAAATATTTTAGAGTATAAATTAAAATGGTAATTTAGAGTCTGAAGGGTATTTGGTTTAGATTTAAATAATCTCAAACGGAATGAAGGAAACAGAACCAATTAGATTACATTTAATGATAGCATTCTGTATGCTTTCTAAAATCTGTCATTTCATGATATTTGAATTATTTTTTAATATAGTACATAGATATAGTCTATCAAGTAAGTCTACCAAGTATGTCTATATAGTCTGTCAAGTAGAGGATTGTTTATTGACAGAAAAACCAAAAGAACACACAGTGCCGGCTCACGAGAGAGCAGACATGGTAAAGAGAGGCAGCACTAAACTGAAGGCAAGCTTCCCACGCCAAGCCTCAAGAAGAGAGCTACATCTCTGCTCAGTGTCTTTTTTGTGAATGTTTCACCAAGACCCAGATCTCTGGTAGAAAGAAGATTTCCCTCAGGAGAGGAGTCTAAACAGAGTCTATACTCTTCCAAATGTTCTTCACTCTGAAATCTTTCTCACTGAATCATGCCCCCATTTTCTTCCTGTTCCAAATGCAGAACATGAAATTCAACCTCATTTTGCTGCCATGTGGACAATCCACATACTGAGCCTTAGTGAGCATTCTGAATGTAATTGATTTTCAACTAAGTAGAATTTACTCCTTTTTAATATTCTTCTCCAACTCAATTAAACACACAGGAAACCTTGAAAGTAAATTGAAATGACTTTTTCATCCTGCAAAATTTTGCAACAGACATCTAGGGACATGTAGAGATAAAATATGTTGTATTAACACTTTTTATTGATATATCAGGAGTTTTCATTGTATTTGGCCAAGTAGATTTAACAAAGCTATCTCAGTGGCATGATGAAAATAAATGTTTCTAAATAAAAATAGTATGTAGGTTGAATTTTTCTAGGATACATTACAAAATTGGGCCTTTACCAAACAGCAGTTTTGCCTACTCTCTTATGAGTAAGAAGAAATTTGCCCAGTTTACCTACTTACTTCCAATCATTTATAATTTTACAAATAAATATATAATTGTATAAACTTAGAATTGTGCATATTTGTTAGACTTATTTTTAACTGGCGTTATGTGAAAAGCTGGTAAGTAGGCAACTGAAATGTAATTTCCTGAAATAGTTTAGGTTTATTCTTATATTGCAGAGATTGTGGTGCTCTTTGGTCAGATGGCGCTTTCCTTAGTCGCTACCCAGAAATACTTTCTTTGAAAGGAAGCAAGCATAACATACACTAGTTGCAGCATTTAAACTGATTTGTTAATTTTTAGAGGTCATTTTCCATATTTTCTTAAATGATAGTCCCCTTTATAGTCCTAAGCAATGCATAAATAACTTCACATATTGAAAAATTCTGGTCGTAATCTATATTTTAGGTGAAAGATTTTTATGATCTGAAGAGAAACCAGAGTATTGTAATGTATGTTTTAAATGCAAAAAAATAATACCCTCAGGGTTGCGGATTTAGCTCAGTGTAGAGCGCTTGCCTAGCAAGCACAAAGCTCTGAGTTCGATCCCCAGAACCAAACAACAACAACAAAAAGCCCCAAAATCCTTAAATTTATTACTACATTGTAAATTTAAGATTATTTTAAGTTTTAAATATGCATTCATTTTTAGATGAAATAATTTGTTTAAACTGTTTGAATAAATATGATCTTATACTTTGGTTTAGATCAGTAAAGCCAAGGCCTTAACTAAAACGCAGTGGGTAGATTGAAATATACTTATACTATAGCATTGTTATAATATTTGTGAGTGATTAATTTCAAATGAGAGCAAAGAATTCGTTATTTAACTTAAAAGGTAGATAATAGCAAAACAGTAATAATGGGGAGTTTAGTGGAGTTAGGTTTACCAAGAACTTGTACTTCTATTCTAACATTTGATACAGCATCCCTTAAAAGAGAACCAGTATGTTATGCAGAAAACGTGGGTTTCAGAACATAGCAGCTCTCTGAATATGGACAATTTACCTAAGTTTTAAATCCGTTCCTTTAAATAAGGATAATAAATAACTCGAAGTGCGATTGTTAGAAAAATAAAGGTACTACAGGAAAAGCATTTAGCTTTTCTAAAATCCCTGGCACATAAGTAGGATTCAAAATATCACAATTGTCATTAATATTTATAATCAAAACATCTGGATTCCTATTTCTACTACTAGCTATGAGTTTTGAGCAAGTCATCAATATTTTCCGGCTTGCATTAGGTCATTAATAATACCTGAACAGCCTTCTGTACAAACTTGTTTCAAGGACTAAATGGGATAGTATATATGAAAGTATATGCATTATGCCATGATCCTAATTTTTCAGATGAGGAAACTAAAAACTAATAGTTGGAAGCAAACTGCTCAATGTCATACTACTGGCAAGTAGTAGAGCTAGAATTTGAAACCAAACCTTCAGTTCCTTAACCCATTTTTATCATACAGCTGCCTCCTATAAAATTTTAAAGAACTTCCTTTGCACAGACCAGGATTAGTCCCAGAGCCTAGGACAGGATTAAAAAAAAAAAAAAAAGAGGAAGAAGTGAAAGGATCAGCTGCTGAAGTGAAAGGATATGGGAGAGGAGATGGGACAGCTAACATACCAGCCATTCTGTTTCTAACAATAGCCCTCCTGTCTATGGAATAGAATGTCCTGAAGTCAGTCTTTGACTTTCCCCTCATAACTCACAGTTGTTCTTCCAAATCTCACTATTTCTTCTTTTAAAATGTCTCCATTATCCACACTTTTCTCCTCATTTGCCGTGCCACCACTCCAGTTTAGGTTTGCTTAGAGCAAACAATCTCAGGCTGTCTCTCCATTCTCTGTCAAGTTACCCAGGACAATATTACTTGAGGACTCTTCTCAAGAGTCTTCTAAGATTTACGAGGGGAGGATTACTAAGTGGTGTGCTGGAACCAGCTCATGCCAGCTAGAGAAAGCCGCCTATACACAGCTGTTCTCAAATTCTGCATGTGGTGCCGCCATGTGCACCCTGGCTATATCTGTGCCACCAAAATCAGTACTCCAAATAAGGGCCTATTTTTCCCTAGGGAGACAGTTCTTAAACATATAACAGCACTGATAATATCTGATGTAGCCACTTCTTATGGAATTTACACATTATAGTTCTCAATATGCATTTGTTTAAAAAGTCAAAGTCACTCTCCTCAAAAATCTGTACATCTTGTTCAACAAATTTAGAGTTCAACTTTGTTGCCTAGCCGTCCAGTCCCCCTTGATATGGTCCTTCCCTAGGAAGTCAATATCGTTTCATTCTTTCATAAGACTAAATGCCTCTTTTTTTTTTTTGGTGCTGGGGATCAAACTCAGGGCCTTGTGCTTGCAAGGCAAGTACTCTAACCACTTGGCTAAATCCCCAACCTCCATAAGACTAATTTCCTCTTAAACTGGCAGAGCCACCACTGGTGTTGACATGACCTGTGATCGGTACCCTCCTTTGTGACTCTGCTCACGCTCTTCCTCTCACCTGGAAAGCTTCACTCTCCTGATTTCCCAAGTCCTACTAGTGCTTTTGTGGCTCAGATCAAATTTCACATGTTTCCTGAAGCATTCCATCTTCTGACCTGTATATAGTTTGTCCATTTATTTACCATTTAATTATTTTTATATTGTCTCATATCTGTTAGTTTTATTTCTACATCACAGACTCCTTGAAAGCAATGTCTGCATCTTTTTTCTTATTTGCATTTCCACAAATTGGGTAATATAAATGAGGATGCAAGAAGTGCATCCAAAAAAAAAAAAAAGAAGTCCATTTAGCCTAGTGGTTTCATTTATTTATGGTACACTGTGAAACATGTTTCTAAGATAAGTTCTAAGCTGCTTCTTGTGAGGCAATTGGTATTCAGTCCTTTCTATCCCCATGGTCACTGTGCTCAGTGTGAGAAGAAACCCTGACCTCTCTCCTGTAGCCCTTACTGACCTCTGTGTGTGTGTGTGTGTGTGTGTGTGTGTGTGTGATTCCATTTGGGCTGCTTGCAGTTCTAGAGGCTGAGACATCCCAGGTCAATGAGACAGCAGATTCAATGTCCAGTGAGGGCTTGCTCTCTGCCTCAGAGATGGTACTTCTAGTTGTATTCTTGCATGGCAGAAGGAAAGAATGCTATCTCCTATGCAAAGGGGCTGGTGGAACTCTTTTTAACTTCTTTTATAAGGGTACTAAGCTCTTTTATGAAGGCGGTGCCTTCATGATTTAATCCCTCCCCATTACAATGAGAATTAACTTTCAACATAAGTTTTGTGGGACACAGACCACAGTAGCATGCTGTCCAAATCTTATACATTCCAAAGGTCTTCAAGATTGGCCCTTAGTTGGTTCCTGGAAGATAACCTGTAAGCTGTTGGAATATCCTACTTGATAAAAGTGTCTTTGTCTATCTGGGCTTAAACTGTGCCAGAAAATTTCGCTAACACTGTGATTTAAGGTGAATGCCTGTTCTCATTCACCTGGGTCCCTAAACCATGCTGCATCTGTATGGCCAGGAGGAACTAGAAACCAAGCAGCTAAGGTCAGCCATGGGGGCACTCCATGCCTATATGACTGGTCTGCTATTCCAGCCATGGACACCAAGACTCCAGTGAGCTTTTCTGGTTGGCAACACATGTCACACATTGCTGCTGAGAGAATTAAGAACCATCTGCTGCCTGTGTGAGTCAAGTGTTGGAGAACACCTGAAAGTCTGTAACTCATCTCTCCTTGATTCCATTCTCTGTGTCTTTATCCTTTGCAGGGCCAATGCACATGACCATACAGGATGTGCTGTTGACCATGCAGGCTATGGGGGTGTGGTACTTTCAAGGGTTATTTAATACAGTGGACTTACCCTGAATTGAATAACTGGAAATTCAGGCAATCTGAGACATGAAAGGCCTAATTGAGAGGTAATAAAAATTTTGGAACTGAGATTATTCATCTGTATGAAAATAAAATTCCATTTGTAGTGCAAATGGTTAAATGGTTATGTTGCAGTTTGAAAAAAAAAAAAAAAACCTCAGTGGATGCAAAGGTGTATCAGATAATGTTTTTGCTCTTTTTCTTTTTTAGCCATTGATATTATTAGATGTGTGTCTTATCAGGCTAGGGTACTGCACACTTATAATTCAAACAACACACTATAAAGACTGAAATCTATCAGGTCATCAATTTTTACTTACAATGCAGAGAATTCATCATCATTTACAAGAGCTAGAAGAACTAGGCAGCTAAGAACACAGACAGGAGAGCTTAAATGCCAGTTCTCAATGCCTAACTTCCCTAGCATGTAAAATGCGGGTAATAATAATAGTATCTACTCCCTAAGGGTGTTAGGAGGCTCAAAATGAGCCAGCATTTGGAAATGCTAGGCACAAGAACAGGTGCATGATGAGTCTAGAGAAGTAATTATTAGGTAAGTATTCTATGCTTAGAGATAACTTCAAATATCTGTTTTATTTTTATTTTGATGGCTTTGTCACTCTTAACATGTCTTATACATCAGACTCATTTGAGGATAGGGTGGAACAAAGAAGAAAAGTAATACTCTATATTGACATCATTGCTTATCTTACCATCCATAGAATGAAATTTCCTTAGGACTCAGCATTTCTGGTACCTGGGCAACCTTAGAACACATTGGAATTACTTCCTCCATAGGAAGCATAACCAATAGGTGAGGAAATCATAGCCGACTTTAAAATATGGGTAGGAAAAGGCTTGAACTACAATCCAAATTCAATCTGCATCAACTAAATTAGATGACTTCAAAAAAAACTGGAAATTTTGGGATCTACAAACAAAATAAATTAAAAGTTTCAATTAACCTAAAAATCATCTTCTGCAGTCCAAACGCATTTATAGAATGAAATGAAATCCTAATATACAATGAAAGTTTGTTACCCTGCTTTGATGGGCACAAATATTTCTAGAAATTTGCTTAGGATTGAATAGGAAAAGCATTGGATGAAAAGAAAGACTTCAGCATTTCTTGTACTGTCCTTATACTAAGCTAATATAAAAATAAGAACAAAGATACACAACAAACATGTATGTGCTTCTGAAGTATTTAAAGGAGGAATTGACCCTTCACATGTTGAGATAATTATATGCAGATTTTTCCATAATTATTTACTTCAGAAGTAACATGGTAATTATTTTAACTTAGTTTTTCTTACCTTTTACCCTATTGATATGAGGCAGACTCTTCCTATGAAAGGAACAAAGAATTCACTGGCAACAATCAAATTTAATCATAATCATCTCTCACCTGTAAGAGGGATCTAAGATTAAACCTATACATTTTACTTGTGGCTCAAGTCCCTACCTGTTTTGAAATGATCCTTTGGGAACATTTTTCCATATAACAATCTTCACTGATTTCACTTGGAGATATTAGAAAATGTTGGGATAAACTGCCCAAAATAATTTCTCAAAAATTATGATCAAATTGGATATCTTTATTTTTCTAATATCTTTTTAAAATAAAAGAAAAAAAGTGATTCCATGAAAGTACAAAATCACCAACTACAAAATGAGTATAATTTCTCCTTCTTTTCCTTTTTACACACTAAAATATTTTAAAGTGGAGCAATAAAAAATACTTAACTCCAAAGAAAGATGGAAAAGAAAGAAAAGGGAATATAAAACACAATAAAATAATACTTTTAAGCTACATACACCAATAACTGTATAAATTTTAAAGATCTAAATAACTCAGTTAAAATTCAAAGATTATTAGAGTGAATTAAATAATATCTATATTCTCACAAGTGACACATCAAGTAGACAAAGGTATACTACGCAAATATTACCTATTAGGAAGCAAGAGTACTGATAGCTACACTTACTAGCTGTATCAGACAGGGTAGATTTTAAAGTAGATGTATTGCTAAAGATAAAAAGAGATATGTCATTGTGGTGGAAGTATCAATCCATCAAGAAGATGTAAAATTCAAATTTACATACATATGGTAATATAGCCTCAAAGCATATAAAGAACATTTAATAAAACCTGGAAAGAGAAACAGATAAATATGTAAAAAGTCAAGAATACACAAGGAAAAGAACATAGAAACATCTAATCACAGCTGGCTATTGGTGAATTCAGGTAATTATGGAAGGAATAACATAAATCTTATACTTGTTCAAAGAATAGGAAATAGGAAACATTTTCTATCTGGATAAAATTTGATAATGAGAAAGAATGATGGAAGTAGACTTTTAAAATAGATTGTGTAAAGAAGAAATTTAAAAATTTCTGGAAGTTAATGACAGTGATGGTACAACTCATCCAAACCTCTAACATTATAAAAGGAGTTCTAAGATGAAAATCCATCACTATCAATCCTCACATTAAAAAACAGAGCAAGCTCAAATAGACAACCTTATAAGAAATCTTAAAATACTTGAGAAACATCAAAAAACCAGCCCCAAAACAAAATTAAGAGGGGCAGTATGAAGATGAGAGCAGAAATCAATGAAATTGAGATTTTAAAAAAGTAAAAAAAAAAAAAAATCAACAAATCAAAGAGCTGCTTCTCTGAAAGAATTAAGAAAATAGATAAGCCTTTAGCCAGACTTACTAAAAGAAAGCAAGAAAAAAAAAATTTATGAACAAAACCCAGACTGCACAGGAAACAATACAAAGAATCAGTGCTTGGGACCACATGCTATTGAAAAGTTTTTGCACAGCAAAAGAAATCACCGAAAGAGTAGGGCGAAAACCCACAGACAGGGAAAAAATTTTTGCTAGCTATCCATCAGACAAAGGTCTAACATCTAGAATATACAAAGAACTCAAAAAAATTAAACCTCCCAAATTTAAAGACCCAATCCAAAAATGGGCAACTGAAATGAATAAACATTTCTCAGACGAAGAAATAAAAATGGCAAATAAATATATGAAGAAATGCTCAACATCACTAGTCATTTG